>JACJUY010003301.1:5956-60588 GCA_014220935.1 Platorchestia sp. MABIK | reverse complement strand
ACGAGCGAATCCGAAGCCTCAGCTACGGATCCGAGCGAAGTTGAGGAGGGTGCCTTCGCGGGCCTGCTTCCTGAGATGAAGATAAAACTTGGTTGGGAGCGCGCGTGCACTGTGTGCTCTGACCAATACCGGCCCCGCTTCTGGGATAGATAATCGTTGACAGCCGGCTTTTTGTGGAGAATGTTCACCGGAACATAATCTTCGAAGATTAGAGGTGAGCATTCTTTTTATCCATTGTTCTACTTGTCATGAATTGTTATTGCAGCGTTTACTGACCCCGTTCAGGGTGTCAGGTAAAGACTATGTTTCCTGTGCCAGTTAGTTCTGGAAGTTTTCGCCGCTGAAGCAGGTTGGCGAGACAAGCTAAAGGTAGGCAGGCTTTCTTTTTGTTAAAATAGAATAGGTTTGTATTTTGTTACGGACCAACTTTTTCGGTTCACTGCTGTCCTGTTTTTTCAACACCTACTACTTTCTTCTTCAACTTTGATCTTGTTTCATGAACTTCTTTCTCATCTTACTGTTTCTATGCCCTTTCTGCATAGATTCCACGTTCCCTTAACTCCATACCAAATGGTGCCTTCTTCCTTCCTCTCTTTGGATCTCATTTGTTGAGGATAGGGAGGCTTAAACTAACTAATGATCTAATCTAATCTGTTAAAATTGAATTGAATAACTTTGTTAGAAATGTTCCAAGGATTCTAAAACTGTCTGGTTTTGTTCTAGCATCAAAACTCAATGAGGAGATACAATTTGAATGGTGTCACGAGATGACGTGCGGTCCTACCCCTCATTAATTTACATTAACAAGGAGACCGAGTTCTCAAAATGGAGGGATTGGCGTACCTCCCTGAAATCATGAAATACACAAAAATACAGGCAAACAAAACATACGAAAAATTGAATAATAAAGACTATACGTTACATATACTAAAAGAAGGTTGGTACTCACCGATGCGAAGGAATACCACTTACGTAAGCGCTGATCTATGCGCACCTGTAACGCTGAGAGGTTGCTTCCAACATTGAGTAGGAATAGTATACACCACGGGAATTTTGCATAAGTTTATGATTACGGCAGTGAGTTATCCAACACGTTTAGGAGGCTAACATACAATGGACATGTTAGGATACATCTTGCAATATCAACTCCTCAGGCTCACTGCCCTTTTCTACGCACTGGCCGGCCAGCCCCCTTTTACGTTAGGTACGCTTCTAGACATGGTAGAAATAAAAACTATTTTATTATTACGTTTCCAACAGCACAAAACACGGTCATAGCTTCAAATCACACGTGCATCCTCAAGTACAGCTTCAGTTCAATTCCTCTGAGCTGTTCACAGTTCAGTAAAGTATCTTTTGACGACTGTATGACAGCGTCTCGTAAATTTTCTTCAAGTTGAAATGGAACACGAAGAGATGACTTTTATGGAGAATTGCCATGATAGAATAACCGCCCTCCTGCAAGGATATACAGAATTTTTACCCATTACCTCTTATTGAATTTACTCAACAGATTTGACTCTTTACTTCAATGAATGTCATTAACTTCAGTTTTCACTTATTTCAAAGTATCTCTTTTAAAAACAAACAAAAACAAAGCTAATCCTCACCCACCCAATCGACGTTTTATTAGAATTTATTCCTCTGATTTAATGTCTCGACCCCGATGGTCGTGCGTGAGACTTCTCTTCTCTGAAAAATGGAAAGTATTTACATTACTTTCTAACCATTACAATTACACTGCGACGCATGCTACATGTTTTCCACGTATTTTCAGAGTATATTTTCAGTGAACACTTAGTACCAACGCACCTTGTTGGAAGGCTCGCCTAACTCTCACTAACTCTTTGGTCTTTCGCGCTGCCTTTCCCGAACTTGGGGCTGCCCTCTACATAAGTGCACGCCTACAATTTCTCTCTGATTGGCGGTTCTCCACTTCTAAAATCTCTCCTAGGGTACTCTGACCATTATATTGGCTGTAAGCCCTCTGATGAGAACGTATAGCCGACTCCGCCCTCTTTTAGGAACACTGGCGATCTTTTTCCATGAAATTCTGCTCTAAATCTTTTCCCTTTGTTTTTCTAATGCCTGGGTGCTTGGTATCCTGCTGTGTCGACAATCTTGTCGCTCCGAGTGTCGCTCGTCCCCACCCCTCAAGCTTGAGTGGTGTTCCATAAATCACTGTAACCCTTGTGGCTGGCCGTTGAGGCGCTTTCACTCAGGCCTCTCCAAAGTCTTTGCTAATCATAACAAGCTCATGTTTCTCACGTCTCCAACCCAGGACCTCTTGGTGTGGCAATAAATTATCCCCGTCGAATGTGGTTTTAAGGAAACAGACTCTCTTGTCCAAGAAAGGCTTACACACAAAATCCTTGCCAAGCACAACACCAACACAAACTCCGACACATCTGAAAACAAGCCACCAGGCACACATGTTAAGCGACCAGGCACACATGTTAAGCGACACGCTCGTGCTGTTGGAATACGCTGTCGCAAATCCAGCCATCGCTCGTTGCTGAAGTCCTGTGCAAGACAGCCAATACCTTGCGCAGTAAAGGACAAAGGCTTTAATTAATTTAAACAAGCCTAAAAAGTAATTACGCTGGCAATTTATGACAAGCGGAGCGATGGCGGGGGTGCTTCACTTCCTTGGCGACTAATATCAGTGAACATAACTAAATCGTTCGTCTGATCTTCTTGCACGAGTCCGAAGCCACAGCAACGGTTTCGAGCAAACTATAGAGGTGGCCGCAGCTTGTTGCCAGCTCAGATTCAATTTGGTCGTCTCCGCGAGTGCAGCAAATGTGTACTATGCGGGCTCTGGCCTCAACCGATCCCTGCTTCCGGGACTTAGTGTCCTTGACAGCCGGCTTAATTGGAGACGTATTCGCCTGAATATTATCTTCGAAGATCTTCAGGTGAGCCTCCTTTCCTTTGTTACGCTTGTCATTAAAATTGTCTTAAATTACAGCGTTCCCTGACCCCACTATGGGTGTTAGGTAAGTCTATGTATTCAGTGTTCGTTAATTCGGAAAGTTACGCCGCACGGAAGCGGCGGAACAACGCAAGTACTACAATATCCTAAAAAAATATACAAAACAAAAAAGCACAAATTAGTTGACACAAAAAAAGACACAAAGCACAAATCAGTTGAAAATTCCCATAATTAAAATGGTTCTCAACAATGGTATATATATATATTATTATTCATGAGAGCCCAAAAACAAAATATACTATTGAATTGCAATATCACTGACAATTTATGTACATGAATGCAGTTTCTTTGATCAATTTTTAAGTGCGAATAATGTGCAATATTTTCCTTGTAAATTTTAATGTAACATAAGAAATATGGTGCATAAAAACATGTAGAAATATATTTTATTTGAGTACTCACCATGTAGCTCATTTAAATAGGTTCGGGATTTTCAACTTTTGTCGTCCGATTCGCTTGAAAATTGGTCAGTATATGTATTTTTTAAAAGTAAACCTTTTTTACTCATGTCATTTTTTCGATTTAGGCCAGATTTTTTATTTTATTTAATTTTTTTAGGAAAAATGAGTTTTTTCATACATTTTTATGTACATTTCAAGACGTATCAACTCATTGAATTTTGATGCTAGAACAAAGCCAAAGACAGTTTTAGAATCCTTGAAACATTTCTAACAAAGTTATATATAGTTGCATTCAAATTTGAGAAAACTAACAAATTTATATGGATCCAAACCCAAAAATAATTGTTTGAAATGTTATTATAATGTTTCGCATATCACAAAAAAAAATTCAAAATGTTCAAATTGAAATGAATAACTTTGTTAGAAATGTTCCAAGGATTCTAAAACTGTCTTTGGTTTTGTTCTAGCATCAATATTCAATGAGTAGTTACGATTTGAATGGATCCTTTTCCGACAAAAAAAAAACATACTCAATTTTTTATGATTATGGCCCCCTTTTGGACCCCTCCTGGGGGGGGGGTTCTGGTGTCCGTAGCGCAATAATATTTCATGGCACAATAACCCATACCATAAGGATCCTTTTTCGACAAAAAAAAACAATTTGAGTCAGGGGTGCCGCGGGGGCCCAATTTGGCCTCAAATGGTACCCTTAAACTAACTTATAATCTTAATCATAACGCTCATAACTAACTGCATCACTGTATCTAATGAAATTTTTACGAAAATCGCTCTTCATCACTGCCATCGTCCGGATCTTCACGGTCTGCACGTGGAGAAATTTCACTCAACCTTCAGTTTGACTCCCAAAATTTTGTTTGTTGAAAAAATTAGACTGAAACTTCCCAGTTGTCGTGACGTATCATAGGAGGGAGAGTTAAAGGATTATAAATCTCGTAGCCCTAAGCAAGTTCATCTTGGCTGATTACTGAAGGTGACCTTTGTACACGCGCGTCCATCTGAAAATCACATCTTATAGAATTAATGTTGCAACGGTAATACGAGCATATTAATATTTTCCTCGAATGAAATCCTTTCAGATTCATGTGTTCAAAAACTGTATTTTGCCGATAGAGAGTGTTAAAGAATTCTTTCAACAGACTTTTAACCTGAACTTCCTGCAGGGTAAATAAGCTTAATTTGCTCTATGAAAGAATATCCACAAATTAGTTTACAAGTTACTAAAACTAATAAGTATGAGTCGTCAAGTAAATGAAAAATAAAATTTTGAACAGGGTTGCTCTGTAAGAAAACAGGGCTTTAAGATAGGTTAGTAGTCCCAATCGGTGGTCGAAATTTCGCTCATCTGCATGTGTAGAGGCGCCTACGGAACGATTGCCAAGCCCGTGCACAGTGCACGACATCGATTAGAGAAGTAACTCAAGTTGTTGTGTGTCTTATTCTAAGTCATTTCTTTTTCGTAAAAACTTCTCATGTTCGACTCGAACGCTTAGCAGAGCTCGAGCAGCAGCAATAGTAACACGCCATTTTGGTCGATATCACATGTTTTTCCTACAATGTTTTCAGAAAAGCCCTAGTGTTCCTCCTCTAGGCATTTAGATTTTGAAAAAGTAAATTTAATCTTTCCAAGTGACAGTTGATTCTTTATAACTCTCTATAATAGTTTGGACAGGACAGATGAGAGACTTATAGGCCAGTAGTTTTGTGATGTATTAATACCTCCAGTTTTATGCAACGGTCTAATTCTGGAGTTTAGGAATAAGTTCCCATGGGCTTGGAAGCTTATCACCAGCTATTGATGTACTAGTCTGGGAAAAGGAATCGCTAGTGCTGTAACTGGGAAGCGGTCTATGGTATTTTAAAGACTGGTACCATCATGTTCGACTACTTTTGTATTATTCATTGAGTATGAAATTTTCCATACCTCAGATATATTTTATATATTTTTCATACCTCAGATATTCAGAAAATCATTACTTATCGCTTCTTTACATTCAATGATAACTACTACCATCTTTTCTACAAGTTGTGAAAGTAATCTTTGCTGATGCATCAATGAGGAAGTTCCTTCCGATTTCGTGGGATGACTTTTGACTTTGATGTATCCAACTTCTTAGTTTTTCTGATGGTATCCACTATAAGAAATGATCTGATGACCTTTGAACTATCCGCGCAGCTGGTTTAAGTAATACTAGTCCACCCCCCTTTATTTGAAATAAGAAAGATGGCGAAATGGAAGAAAGGCCGTAAGAAATAAAAAAATTCAATCTGTCGAGAGTTGATGAGGCTGCTTGAGCACGGTCCGTCAAAATATATTAGGACTGGAGCTTGATCACAGGTACGCTCATTACACACTTTCGGCTGACGTCGGACAGACGGACCTAGCTCTTAATATAATATAGGTAGATTACCGAGTAAATTATACGTAACGTATAGAAAATTCATGGCTCAGAAATAAATTATGAAACTATCTTGATTCAAACCAACACGCTTTTTCCGTAAATTGATTTCGCGAATACTTAGATCTAAGATTCAATTTTTGCTTTTGCGACATAAGTTGCGTGAGCAAAATCCATAAGATTTTGTTGTAACTGGTGCACTAGTAAGGCCGCCTTAAGGCCCTGATACACTGGCGTTCATGACTCGAGAAATTGCGGCAGTGGATCCGGCCGCCAGTTGAAGTGAGAACTGGTGACATGATACACTCGGCACGCAAGAGGAATCACCGCGGAATGCATTCCAAGGCGTCTGTCTGTCGCTGCATGTCGTACGGGTAGGTGCGTGATTGCGACCAGCCGGAGAGTGCGCAAGATAGAAATGAAGCGTCCATTGCGCTGTGCTTTAGCCTTCTGTAAAAGCTGCTTTTCACATTCTACAAGCCGCCGTATTTTTGAAGCGCGTCAATAAAATTTAGCGCTTGAGTTTTGTTCATTCAACTGTGGAGCAAGACACAGCTGCGCACCTCTCTCGTCAACGACCAAAACTGTACTGCTCATCGCAGTGACGCCCGTCTGTTCCCGAAATGGTCGGATCGCAGCAAAGCTCGGTGGCCACTCTGCCAACTGGCTGGTGTGCAGGGATGGGAGGCACTTTGAGAGGCATGCTGACGGTTATCACCGCGATTTTTGCCTAGTGTATCAGGGCCTTTAGCGAGGTGCAGTTTTCACTGCGCAGTGAAACACTGCACAAAATCGCTGCAGCGACTTTCTATACTTGTGCAGGATGCCGCGTTGTCATTTCAGGCGTGAACACGTGAGAAAGGTTACAAAACAAGATCTTATGTGTGACGTTTTTAATAATGTTTTAACCAAGACTCTCACAAATCTGGCATCGCGACTGCCAACATTGCATGAACTGTAGTTGCAGTTTTAACTGCGCAGTAAAAAACTGGATCGTGTGAAGATAGGTGCAGTTTTTTACTGCTCATCGGAAAAAGACGTGCAGTGAAAAACTGCACCGTGTGAAGGCGACCTAACTGGTAATCACATTATATGCTGCACGTATTTCAAATTGCCCTTTTATCTTGTGTCACTTCCTTGCACTAGGGGACAACTGGAATGATTTCTATCTTTGTGAATCTACAGAAAATCTTTACACACATGCCAACGGAACGTGCATGTCTCTTGGTGCTTATGCAGACACATAATGCATGATTGTGTTTTTCTACTCGTCAGCTAAGAAAACTCCCTTGAAAATTTAATGACTACTGCGTTATGCTGCAAAAGAAAATTGATGCATGTTAAAAATATTTGTTGGCATACGGACACTTTCATGGTCATGAAAAATGTTTTCATAATTTTGGAGGGAATTGGCCATCAAACAGAAAATACTTGTGATATTAATACAAATAACTTCAATAAAAGCATGTGAACATGCATTTGGTGGCCGAATTGAGGGGTATTATACAAAATCATCTTCTCAAAGTCACACTATTCTTATATTTTAAGAGACAAAACTCTACGAGATATTACTCAAAGTTTGGACATGCATCTGACTATTTTGCAGTTCTCGAATTTTAAGCTTGTATACTGAAATGAAATTCTTGATTACGTGCAACGAATTTGGTACTAGTCAGTTAATACGACTCTTCGCCGTGGCCAAACCTGACCATTCTCCCAAAAATTCTTGTTTGGATTTTTTGGAAGTCAGGAGAGCTGCGGCGCGTCTGCACTCCAGGTAGGTCCAGCATGCGCTTATGGAAAGTTTGCAGGCTCGGGAACGGGTCCAGGGCACTGGATGAGTACGCTAAATAGCGATCTAGTTGCTCCAACACGATGAAGTCAGCGTATGAAACCTAGGGATTGAAAGTAAGGATGCATGTAAAAACAGGGGCGCAAAGATATAAGAACCGAGATCAAAATGTACTGGATATTTTGAGGGCAAGTATTATACGCAGTTCAATAGACACGGTCCATTGCTAGGTGTATTCTAATTTTTTTAAGCGCCTACTGGCTTGTTTTCAGAGAATTGAGATAAGGAACAAGTAAATACTATCGTGACGAATCAATGCATTACAGTCGGTCTCAAATCCACCGTCTTGGACAACCTTAACGACATAAAATGTCACGTGATTAAATAGGGCATGTAAATTCGTATTTAAAAAATTTGAAAGAATTTATCACAAGATAGGCATCAAGTAGATTGTTTCTTACGGATATTTCAATGGACACATTTGAATATAGCTGCTTGTGGGCCCAAAAAAGTTCAGCCTTCTAAGGCATCCTATCATCAACGATATTAAGAAACAAGAAAGAAAAACCGTTTATTTCCAAAAAGTTGACACATGAGGTACATGACAACATACTGGCTTTTAAAATTTCTTAATATAAGACGTCCTTAGACAAACGTAGCATACGAGGAGTAACTATAAACGTAGCATACGAGGAGTAACTAGGATCAAACTATAGGTGGTCTACTAGACAAACCAAACGAGGTGTACTAATAGACATAGTATACGAGGTGTACTAATAGACAAACTATCCGAGGTGTACAAATAGAAAAACCATACGACGCGTACTAATAGACAAACCATACGTGGCGTGCAAATAGATTAACCCGGTCGCACTCACGTCAAGTTCGCACATTTTCATGTACGTGTGTTGCAGCGTCCGTGTGCGTGAAGGATGCGTCTTGTCCACTGGTCCAAAGTTTATCTCATTGCCAGAAGTTGCTGTATCGTCTATAAGACGTTGCGAGATGTCGCAATGCAGTTTAATTATGCACTTTCCTGCATCGTAAATCGTACTGGTCGCTTGCTTACTTCTACTTATTCTAGTAGAAACAACATTGTAGTATTGGTTCCTGTGAGCAGATCATTGACATTAGCAAATTCAAAATATTAGAGACTTGTACTGCCAACTTAGACCTACGTATTTTAGTCATTATTCATTCATAAACTCGAACCTTCTCTCAAAGAAATGCAGAGTGCATACCCTCTGAAAATCATCAACCGATAAATTATTGTTTTAATTTCACAATTTTTTTTTCGTGCTTAAATTCTGCGCTCCTGTAATTTGGGGTGTACTGACTTGTCTGTTATTTTATTTGCAGACTTTTAGTTGAGAATGAGCCAAGACTCGAAACGTTCAAAGTGAATGCTTTTAAAGTACTTCTCCATTTCTTTCATTATAAATAATGAATAATTATAATATAAATATAATGAAATGATGGATCACATATTCAAATAAATATTATTACCTGTAATTGTCAATAATTTATTACTTACTTTTTAATACTCACTTAGGAAGTTTTGAAAATGACATTAAAAATCGTCTAATATGTTATAGTTACCACGTAAAGACAGAAAAAATTAACAAACTTTGCTGTATTAAGTTGTGTGGTCACAAGTATAAATATTCATTTAAAAACTGTCTCATTATCGCCAGCGAGACTGAAAATGATTTCGCATTGATGAAGCATTATCCTTGGATGTCATATATGATAAAGGAAATGGTGTGTACAGAGGCTGTACACAATTTCCTGACTCAAACGATAAAGGTGCAATATTCGTGATGAAATAAATAGCATTTATTACTTGGTGTGTATGAGCGCATTAAATTTTTTAGTCAAATTTTCTAAGTAAAGTAATCGAATTCATTTGGCGTAAATATGCAAAAAATGCAACGTACAAAACGCTTCAGCACTAAAATATTTTTTATTCAATTGATTGGTAATTTCTCAAATTAACTAACAATTTATAGCAGAAACTAAATGAGATTTGCATTGTTAACAATACATTGTGACACACGAACAATACATTATGACATGCGGTGGTATCGCAGGAACTGCGATGTTATTTGGTTTAACTCATTGAATGATATGTGTCGTTTAAAACGGCTGTGACTTTTAAGTGTAAAATGGAACACAATGTATTTTACTTCATTATTAAATGATACTTAAGTGGCACAGCTACAGAATAATAAGTGTTCGCACTAGAGTTAAGTCACTCAGCGACGTGTGGCACTGTTGAAGTGCGCATGGTAGTAACTCATTTTATTATGTTTGTGGTTTAAAACCGCAGTGACTTTTAAGTGTAAAATGGAACATGATGTATTTTATTTTGTTAATTAAATGATACTTATATGGCAGAGCTATTAAATATTAAATGTTCGCACTAGAGTTAAGTCCCACAGCGACATGTGGCAGCTGTTGAAATGCGCATGGTAGTGATTCTGGGTGGTGATGACGAGCCGTACACGTACACGGACTAGAGCACGCACACTCAGAATGTGCGAACTTGACGTGGGTGCAACCCGGTCAGGGGCTAGTTGAATCAAAAATATCATTTTTTGGATATTTTATATCCCAAGAGATGGCTGACAACTTTTAAATAATTAAAATAGTACTAGAGAATTCTTCAGAATTCCTAAATTATTAGTTGAATCGAAGAAAGAAAAGAGAAAAACGGTATACCGAAGTAGATTGAAATACCGTCGTAAATGACTATCAAATATTGAGAAAAGGTTAGTCACAATGTAATTTATAAAGAACATCACGCAACACAACACGCACATCTAGAAACGCGTAAACAAACTTACTCGCAAAATGAAATTCATGGCTTTTCAGCATACGCACAGAAAGATAATTTTTCACGGGCACTTTATTTCATTTGTCGTTTATATTTTTCAGTTTTTCTATTCACAGATGCGCCCTCTGGGGTCGTGATAGATCTATTTTTGAATCATTAAACAAGTGCAATAAATACATTTATTTCTGAAATATGGTTCAGAGTTAAATGGTCCCAGAGCTTTAGGTAAAATGTAATGTGTTTTGAGGTTTTGTTTTAACGCAAATAATAGAAATAGAAACATATATATGCGTACGTGTGAATATATATATATATGAAACATGTATATGTGCACACACATAGACATACATGTAAGCGTGCGCACACACATACACGCACCCACTTACACACACATATTCATACATATACACGTATTGAAAATGAATATAAGAAAAAATAATAAACAAATGACAGTCAAGCTCAGTGTAATCGTAAGAGATAACCTGAAGAAAAAATAAGTAAAAGGAAAAAGACTTCAAAAACGTAAAAAATGAAATGCTTTTAATTTCCTAACAGAAATTTTAACAAAACTCAAATTGCAGTCGAGGAACAATAAAAAAAATTATCTTGGTTTTCATATCCTCTCGGTATTCTCTGCAACATCTTGCCGACATGAGTACATGGGATGACATGGAGACACAGTGTGAGCCGGATATCCCTTTTGAGTAGCAAATATCTACAAAATTTTGGCAGAAACGCGTAAACAAACATACACTCAAAAATTAAAATTCATAGCTTGTTCAACATACGGACAGAAAGATAATTTTTCCACGATTTATATGCTCAAAATTGCGCCTTATTTCATTTGTCTAATTGTATTTTTCATTTTTCCTATTCACAGAAACGCTCTCTGGGGTATAGTGATGTATCTATTTTTGAACCATTTTGCAAGAGCAATAAAATTACTTAACCGGATTGTTTTCAAGTAAAAGAAATGGAGTTAGAAACATGTTAATAGATTTATGTAGGTATACAAATACCAACACCCGTATGCACATATATGTCCATGCATGTGAATGCGTAAGTATGTATGCACACACGCACACATTTCAATATGTAAACGTACTGAAAATGAACATAAGGGAAAAAATGTTAAAGATAAAAAGAAAAAAAAACTTATCTCCTACTACATCGAAAATGACAGTCACTGTAATCGTCAGAAATTATTTGGAATGAAAAAAAAACAACTAAAATGAAAAAGGACTTCGAAAAACGTAAAATTAACTGCTTTTTAATTTCATAATAGAAATTTTTAAGAAAGCTCAGGTTACAATCAAGGAACTACAAAAAAAAACATCTCGGGTTTCAGATCCTATAAGTATTCTCTTGAGCAGCAATTTACAGACATGTGTCCATAGGAAAAAATGGAATACTCTTGTGGCCGGATTTCACTTCTGAGTGGCAAATATTTACAAAATTTGGCACGTAGAGGTAGATTAAACAGTGGTTCAGAGTAATAATTTCATTTACTGAAATTTAGAGTTATTTGCTGATTTGAAAGTTCAGTGCTAGTGTGAACTGAACGCACAGAAAATTAAAAAATGCTAAATTCCCCCGACNCCCTTCTAGCTCAGCCAAAATCGATTGAAACACCTTCATGAATGATTTCGAAGTAGTGAGACAATGTTAGCCAAAATTAATTTATTAAAAACATAGCACAACCCTTTACATCTATTTTCAACGTCATTCAACGTCATGGACATGCATCTGTATTTGAACACACATAGATGTATTTCAGAGTTTGTTTATCATACGGATGTTAAGTATAAATACAGAAAATAGAAAATAAAAAATAAAGATGAGAAAGTATGACAGAATACTACCAATAATTAAGAAAAAACGACCTTCATTCCGCTGCATTGAGCTGACGGTTGCGTTGCTCAATTCAGTCAACAGAAATAATTAAGATCAATTTTAGAGTGACTTAAAGAACGTAAAAAAGAATTAATTTTCTAACAGAAATTTTAGGTAAATGGGGAATTTACACCGAAGTGCTGCAGGCCCTATGACAGAGATGCAAATGACGTGACACGGGCTTCAGGTGTGAACACTCGTCGAGCTTTTTGGATCATGAATCTGTTCGGTATTGGGGTTCAGTCGATTTTCTTAAAAGAGGGGTGGCACGATCGTGTTTCTTGAAATTTCCTTTGCATACCACTTTGGCTGGGAAGTTAAACATTTTTGAAACTCTTTTTGGCGATATTGAGGTAAATCTCCCCACACTAGACTGCAGTAGTCCAGACGCGATAAAACTAAAGACTGAATCACTAATAACCTGGATTTTTCGTCAAGTGTGTTTTAATGCGATGAAAAAACATTAAGGTTCCGTTGATTTTGTTGCACACTGTTTCTACGTGTGAGTTGAAAGTTATATTTTTGTCTATCCACACACCAAGAATTTTACCTTATCTGCTGGTTCAACTTAATCGTCTCCAAATGTTAGCGCAAATGGTGGTAGATTTCTGGTCACATTCTGCGATTTAAAAATAGTGCATTGCATTTTACTTGCGTTAAGTTTGAAGCCATTATGGTCATACCACAATTTCAGATTGCTAAGAAGGTTTTCAGCGCTGGCTTGTGTTTCTTTCAAATCCGCTGTCGAACTTGTCACGGTGATTTGTACGTCATCATATAGCACACATTGAAATTTTTGTGTTTGCCGGCATAGTGGGGAAATCATTGATGAAAATTGAAAATAGGAGCGGGCCGAGGGTTGAACCTTGAGGAACGTCTTAAAAGGTGTATAGTTATGCTTAACTTTGTATACTCAACCTAGTCAGACAATAGACTGATGAATGAGTGAATTCGCATTGAATTCGATCCTTAAGTTTACAACAAATTTAATATTAGCCAAATGAGAATAGTGTATTCTAAAAAAACTTTGGATCCCTTCCTTAAAAATCTTAGGGAATTTACCCCACTAAGATTAATCATTACCAAAAAAGATTTGACTTGATTACATAGTGTCATTAGTACTTTCATAAAAATAGAATTTCAAAATTTGTTTTGAAAGGATTTGGTGAACCTTTTTATGAATTTCAGCATTAATCCAGCTCCAAACTGCGGTTCCAATAACATGGAAACTGTGTTGTGTTCGTGCTTTTGAAAAATGAGGGTTTCATGATCATAATGCATAGTTTCTGCAGATAATCTTTGTCGCCCTCATTAATCAAAGTTTTATAAATAAAATCGCATGTGTAGAGCATGAGGACATCTACAAGCTCACTTTCAAACTTTGAATAAATCATATGTGTCAGCATTGTATACGAATTTTCTCACCGCTCTAATGTTTCGTTTAGTGTTAAAAAATAGATAATTTCCAAGATTTCGATGCCATGTAAAGTATTGTCAATAGGGTGAAATGAGCATTCGATGAAGTTTTTTCGACGCTTTTTCACGTAGTATATGTTTTACCGTATTTTTAGGATTTCTACGGATTTTGATAGCTTAGTCCGAATGTATGCAGTATTCTTAGTCAAATTTTTCTATTATAATGCCCAGGAACTCACGAAAGTTAGTTCCTCCCATCTGACCATCACCCACCTTGATTTATGGAAGAGACGCATTCCACTTGTAAAAGAAAATAATGTGCTCTGTGACTAATTGCCAGTAGTTTTTAGTGTGCATCATCAATGGCACAGTAATGCTTCCGATTTGTTCAGTGTGATTTGAACCAATCATAAGTGACTCCTAATGCTGTAACAGTAGGCTTTCAAGACTAACAAAGTATTGTGTACGCTATCGAAAATTGCGAAAGGATTTAAAATTGAATTAAATTAGCATTAAACATTAATCCTAGTTAATTTCAATCATCACAATGCATAAATCAGCATTCAATTTCAATCAACGTTACTCTGTATTTAAAATTATGAACAAAGTTAAATCAGTGCATCGTTGAAA
Organism: Platorchestia sp. MABIK; assembly: GCA_014220935.1. Classification (NCBI taxonomy): domain Eukaryota; kingdom Metazoa; phylum Arthropoda; class Malacostraca; order Amphipoda; family Talitridae; genus Platorchestia; species Platorchestia sp. MABIK. Next base: position 46,208 of record JACJUY010003301.1, on the reverse strand, counting down.
TTATTTCGATTGGGAAATATTTTTTCTTAGCATGTGTCGCCAAAAAAAGATGGAAAAATTCATTCCATTATTGATTTTTTCATTTATGATTCGAAATCAAGAGTGTTGAAAAATGGGAGATTACTAATCACACGTCACCTGGTTACAGTAAATCACATTCTCAAATTTGAATCAATCAACATCTATCCATGATATATACTTATAAAACTCTGAACATCTTGTTTGTTTGCTTGCTCTACTCTCCGCAATAACATAAGTCAAAATTCAATGTTATCGTGAACTATGTAGTTGATTCGAGTGAAAGTGCGAGTGTCACTTCGCAGTAAACTATTTTATAAAAATTATTCAAAAAAAACGAAAAAATAGATTTACAAATTTTAAGGTTTATAAAATAGAAACTAATGACAGGATCAAACTATACACAACCGTACAGTGCTTCAAGCGAATTAAAATGAATTGTAGTGAATTTTAAATAACAATTCAGAATAATGAATTTTGAATCAAGTTATTATCGAAAACAGGGTGTTGAAGTTTGCCTTATTTCATCACTGACAGCTAAGCGTGGACGGTGGACTTTCAACACGGAAGTAAACAAACAGGCCAGGCTATCGGAGTATCAAAAGTCTTTACCTATAGATAAACGATATGCACCCATGTATTCACGCCGTTAGAAATTACGGAAGGACTTTTAAATCAACGCTAAAATTCATTCACGAAAGCTGTTGTGAACAGAGGAAACGTTTTCCAGATCTTGTACCTTAGTACAACTCGAGCACGGTACACGAGTATCGTGTAGCGGTGCTACGGACCAAATCTTTAATGTTTTTGAAGAGTGACGAACGGGCGGGCGAACAAACGTAGCTCTTTTTTTAGCGAGGATTTTCACTAGTAATTTTTGGGAAACAGCAACACAGCGTTGGAACTCATTAAGGGTACCATCTGGGATTTTGACCTTTTTTCGTCCGATTCGCTTGAAAATTGGTTAGAATATGTATTTTTTGAAAGTAAATCTTTTTTACTTGTGTCATTTTTTCGATTTATGCCTTTCTTTTGTTATTTTGTACGAAAAATGAGTTTTTTCTTACATTTTTATGTATACTTCAAATTGTATTAACTCATTGAGTTTTGATGCTAGAACAAAACCAAAGACAGTTTTAGAATCCTTGAAACATTTCTAACAAAAGCTATCGACTCAATTTTTAAATTTTGAAATAGTTTTTTTTTTGATGTGCGAAACTTTATAATAACAATTGTTTGAAATGTTATTATAAAGTTTCGCATATCACAACATTTTTTTTTGCAATTTAAAAATTGATTCGTTAACTTTTGTTAGAAATGTTCCAAGGATTCTAAAACACTCTTTGGTTTTGTTCTAGCATCAAAACTCAATGAGTTAATACAATTTGAATGGTATAAATGTATTATTATTCATGAGAGGCCAAAAACATATATACTATTAAATTGCAATATCACTGACAATTTATGTACTTGAATGCAGTTTCTTTGATCAATTTTTATGTGCGAATAATGTGCAATCTTTTCCTTGTAAATTTCAATGTAACATAAGAAATATCGTGTATAAAAAAATATAAAAATATATTTTATTTGAGTACTCACCATGTAGCTCATTTATATAGGTCCGGGATTTTAACTTTTGTCGTCCGATTCGCTTGAAAATTGGTCAGTATATGTATTTTTTGAAAGGAAACCTTTTTTACTTGTGTCATTTTTTCGATTTAGGCCATGTTTTTTTTATTTTTTTTAATACAAATGAGTTTTTTCATACATTTTTATGTACATTTCAAGACGTATCAACTCATTGAATTTTGATGCTAGAACAAAACCAAAGACAGTTTTATAATCCTTGGAACATTTCTAACAAAGTTATTCGATTCAATTTTAACATTTTGAAATAATTTTTTTCTGATATGAGAAACTTTATAATAACATTTCAAACAATAACGTTATTATAAAGTTTCGCATATCACAAAAAAAAAATTTCCCAATGTTCAAATTGAAATGAATAACTTTGTTAGAAATGTTCCAAGGATTCTAAAACTGACTTTGGTTTTGTTCTAGCATCAAAATTCAATGAGTAGTTATGATTTGAATGGTTCCTTTTCCGACAAAAAAAAACACAAAAAACTCAATTTTTATGATTTTGGCCCCCTTTTGGACCCCCCCTGTGGGGGTTCTTGTGTCCGGAGCGCCATAATATATCATGGCACAATAACCCATACCCTAAGGATCCTTTTTCTACAAAAAAAAAAATTTGAGTCAGGGGTGCCGTGGGGACCCCGTTTTGCCTCAGATGGATTTTGGTTAAAATTATCAATTTTTTTTCTTTGCTAAAAAAGAATCCTTAGGAAGTGGGCTATTGTGTCCTAGAATTTTATACGGCTACGGGTACTAAAACCTTCCCCCCCTCCTCCTCCAAGATTGGTCAATGGGGGGGAGGGGGCAATGGGGGTTAAAAATCATGAATTTTTGACCCCCATACCACAAGTAAAGAAAAATAGAAAATCCGGAATCATTACTTTGTTAGAAATGTTACATGGATTTTAAGACTGTCTTTGGTTTTGTTCTAGCATGAAAACTCGTTGACTTCTATTCCTGTGAAATATACGGTGAAATAACGTAAAAACGAATATTTCCAATTTTATCAATAACTAAGGCCAAAATTGAAAAGCTACTTGAGCAAAATGTGTTTCTTTTTTTCAATTATATATACTGGGCAAATTTCAGAACAATCGGTCCAAAAATTAAAAATCCCTGGGTTGATCCCCTTAAATTTTGCAGTTTTGGCTATTGTATGATCATTTTTCCTGGAAATTTTCCATGGTCGATTAGTTAATTTTCTAGATTTGTACGCATCTGATTTGTTATAATTATACAAAATACCATATACAACGGTGTTGAATCAAACACATCTTGTCATTTGATACCGTTTTGATCGCTTTGGATAATTTAATCTCTGTATTAAAACAGAAAATCGTCACTAAGCTCTTAATATATTTTAAAAATGAACAAAAATCGTTACCATTAGTCTGTTTACACTCATAAATATTGCTATTAAATTCGAGTTCATGAAAGTATTCTAGAAACAACAAGATTTTATTTCATGCTCCACACACCTGCGTTTCAAATGTTTAGAAAAATTTTTTATTTGTAAATATTGTTGTGAAAAGTCCCAACTGTGCAAACGAATCTCTTTTAAAATAATTGCAAGTTCACTTATATGCAAAAGAAAATGAACATGTAGTCAAGTTGATATTACTTTTGAGCAATTGCTTCAGTGGCTCAATAAGCGTGAACGAGCAACAGAGCTAAAGAGGTACTCGAGTAATCACACCAATGTTTTAGAAATGGAGAAACAGCTTTGCTTTGGCCTAGCTGTATAAAGTTGTTAGTGGCAAATGGAACACTGAATCTTTATCACTCAAAATGACTTCATTTATCTTCAAAAAAAAGTACTACGCTAAAGGATTTTTATATGGAAAACTTTCAAGTGCAGCGACTCTCATTCGAATTGTGTGTATTGGAAAGAGGAATGAGTAGAACAATAACTTTCTTTCATGCTTAAATAAAGGATTATAAATCTAAGAAAAGTGTGGCCTAAAATTTTGAATTAATGAAACCGTTTAATGGAAGCATTCATTAAGGAACTGCCTTGAGCACCGCACGCGATGTAAGGTATACTCAGTGAGAAAAACGAACATCCTCCGTACCTTCAGCCCCGCCACGTACGGTCCTGGCGTCAGAATCGTCACGATCTTCTGGAGATGGGTTTGGAGATTAGCTGCAAATTCAGACTTGGCAGTGTCCTGTGAAAAGAAATATTTCAATGCCAATAGAATAAACAATAAGTATTACACAGAAAGAAATGAACAATCTATATCCAAAAATTTTCTTTTAGTCTGGTTTCCTTTCCAATTTTCACTTCATCTGCGGGTCATAAATATATAGGCCAGCCACTGAAATAAGCGCAGTAATCATGCGATTAGTCACATCCATCAATATAATGATATTTCGCTAGTAGATAGCGTGACACTCTAGCAATAATTATTAAGGAATTAAACTTGGAGACTACAAAAATAATGACTTTCACATTTAACGAGAATAAACGCTACTACCTAGAAGTAATCTGATGTTTTGATGAAGCAATCGACTATCACAAAGAAGAACATTATATTACAAATAGCTGTATCCACAACAGGTTCACTCCGTTACTCCAAATAATACTATAAAAGTAAGCATTAACAAAAAAGCGAAGTTAAACTATTTTAGAAAAATTTGTTTCGTCTTGAAGCCCGTTGTGTCTGCATGTATAAGCAGCCTTGTTTTGGTTTGTTCGATAATTTGAACAGTATATGCTTCACAGAGGAGGCTGGAGAATGCCGTCTGAAAGTATATGCGGCTATTTAGAAGAAAAATTTTATTTCTATTTTCACATTTTCATGCCGTCTCAATTATTAAGTTAAAATAAATTTTAGCCATATTACATTAATAAATTAACAAAGGACTCTAATTATTTCACCGGTATTTCTCCAAGAACTATGATTATGTAATTAATCAGTTGTTTCGCTTGAAAACAATTTTAAACATCGCACGAAAACAATCATTTTAATAAACTGTATTATAGTCGCCCGCTTTTTTTGATCATCATAGTTAGCATCCGCACGCCGGCGTGACATCACGGGACCTTGACACAAGGATAGTGAATCGCTAACCAAAAATTAGGATGTTTAATGACGTTAGGTACATAAGTAATTCATCTGCCTTACTCAACAGTTCTCTCTCCTACTGAAGAGATTTGCCTATCAGTGACTGCAGACGTTTAGGTTTAGCATATTCTTCCAGACTCCAATCTACAAAAACTCCTTGATAAATAATACGACATATACCTTGCAACCAAATAATTCGATATTGTGACCTTTAGATTTCACGTAACACATCTAATAATTAGCTTTTAATTATTTCGAGCACTCAAACAGAACTCCTTTAACAATTGAAACAATGTTGGCAGAGTACATCCCCTTTCAAGCTTTTGAGCAGATAATATTGCTCAATATTTCACCGTCATCTTTTGCCCGTCATATTTTTAATTTCATATCTCTGATCTTCATATCGCTGATTCTCGTATCTCTTATCTTCATATCTCTTATGCTCATATCTCTTATCTTCATACCTCTTATCTTCATACCTCTTATCTTCATATCTCTTATTTTCATATCTCTTATCTTCATACCTTTTATCTTCATATCTCTTATCTTCATATCTGACTTCCATTGTAAATAAGCCAAGATAATACTAGACTTGGAAGCATTCTTTGATGAAATGTCACTAATATTAGTTAAATTTCGATAACTATTTTTTTACAGATTGCGGTTTCACCTGTACGTACCATCAATAGAACGCTTCACTGTGTATGTACATTTGACTTAAACAGTTTCAAGTGGGTTATTAAATGTTATCGCGCGGGCATTCCTCACATTCTCTCGAAGAAATTTAGCCTCTTACTTATTTTTAGCTGTTTTGTTGATACAGGAGATGCATGCGTGTAGCGAAAGGTCCAAATTAGCAGAAAACTCATTCATATAGCAAATACGTCACTCATTGTAATGTATGTAGTCAGTAAATACGGTCTCTGATTATGATTCCTGTACGTGATTACTGGTCAGTTAACTTTTCAGTACACATATTTAATTTCACGTACGTTCATCGAAAACACCCGGCATGGAAACGTTCCTTCAATCGTTTATTTAACTTCAAATAGTTCTCTGCTTCTATAAACTAACGACAACAATAACAAAACACACAACTAAATAACTCACGTAGTCAGCGCTGAACAAGAGTTTGGCAAAGCTTGCCTGCAGATCGTTGCATACGCTCTCGGCGATGTCTACGCACGTCATCTCCTTCTCAGAAGACCCAGCCAGCCCGTGCTTGCGAGCCAAGTGGCGGATGATGGCGCTGCTCTCGGTCAGCTTCACGTTGCCGTCGATGTAGTACGGCAGCTGGAGAATGTTTTGCTTATTGATGCAGTTTGAAGAAATTTAGAACACATACTACATTAGAGGACTAAATTAAGGTACATAAATAAAACTAAATACTAAGGTAAAGACAACTCGAACTGCAAAGTCGGTTATGTTAGTTTTCTTAATTAAGGCACTATTTTCCACTGTAGCAACAATGTCAAGATTTATTTTTATCATTCAAATAAAGCGCAGATTTTATTGGACTTTCTTTGGCTTCTTTAGGTCTCTCAACACTGATCAATCAATTTTACGAATGAGCTGCTATACCATGCGGATTGCGGGAAACAAGTTATTTCAGTAAGTACCAGAAGACATCATAATTATTATTGTAGTAACGGTATTTTTCAGCAAATTATGCCTTCAGATAACAATCATTAATAGGGTTAAAAGTCAATCTCTGTTTACTTCACAACCATCAACCAATTAACACACCTTGGAAAAGACCAAAAGATTCATAACAAAGAGAAATATCCAGCACATGACGCTATCACGGGAGAATTGGATAAGGAACATATTGAATGATAAATTTTAGACCTGATTGTACATGCAAATATTCATTTTCACGAGAACAAATCTCTTGTGAGACAGGTCTTTTATTTCTTTTTCAATACATACTGGGAAGATACGTGGATCAGACGCATTTCGATTTCGTAATGCTTTTGTTGATCGCAGGTAACCATGTTGGTGTTAATTTGTGGGTATCAACAACAGTATTTTTGGGAAGAGAATGTAGAAAACTTTATGTCTGGTAGAAGTCACTTATCTATGAATAAAAATTCTCTTCCATTAAACTTGACCGAGTGTTTGTATAAAAATGTTATAAATAGGAACGATAAAATCAACAATAATTCTCATATCTTCGACTCATTCAAACTTATCAAAAAGGAAAAATTTTAAACGAAAGGATCACAAGGATTTCTGGTGCAAGATGCTATTGAAAATTTCCGTTTGTTATTCTTATGGGTCATAAATGTAACTTTAAAATAATTTCTACTGATGCTATTTCTACTGTTTAGAGCATCCACACGTATAAATCTAGTGTTGAAAGCATTGTGCAGAACCAGTAATGTTTTCTTTCCTCGCAGTTATTTTCAAAACATAGGAGGTACTAGCATTACAACTTTAACTATTGCATTGAAAACTCCTCCTTTTTTCACTTGATTTTATCACATGGGCTAATGCACTAGTTTTCAACCAATGGAAAGTACTATCTAGTTGATATTACTTCACACAGATTTCATAATAAAATAATTTGAGGCATAATGATTTTATCCTGCTTTTTCAAATAGACAGTGTTATAAAATTAACGGTAAAACGTTGACGGTAGTCATAAATATATAAAATAACGACTTTTCCATATATAAGTGAGGGTCCCGAACAGTCATCGCTTTCGCGGTAATGAATTTCAAAGTGACAGGAGTAAGGTCTATCAAACTATGATAGCTTCAGTCATTGCCTCCTATAACTTCAGGCCAGCACATAGGAATCATGTCACAGTCGCGATGGGAGAATTTGGGCCATTTCTGATAAATCGATTGGGTGAAATTTAGTTACCATCAATCAATGGTAAATTTCTGATAAAACAGGGATGGGCAAGCATTGAGAAATCTTATGAGGTACGCTTTGATACCATTTCTGACACTAGTGCAGTTAAAATATGAGCTAACTATAAAAATTTCTTCTGCGACACACAAAGCTTGTTTCGACCCTGCATTAGCTCGCGCCAATAGATTAGACAATTTATACTAAGGAAATATTGTGCTGGCGCATTTTCTTGCAACATGTGAAAATTTGGGTCCTCATTTTAACACTTGAGCATGCGAGTTACTTTTAGGTAGGACTTTTTCACATCATTTTCCCTGTCATGTTGATCCCATGGAACACGAGATTATCTATAAACGTAGGTTACAGCAAAATTGTAGCGTTTTTCAAAAAACTGAGGAAATACTCAAAATTAAACAGTATCACTGCGATTTGACTGGGAAACAGCCCCTATCTTTCAAACGCTGTATCATTAAAAGTGATATTCCCTCCTTTAGTATAGACGTAAATAAAAAAGTACACAATAAATAGGTCCATTTGGTATAAATTTCAGGTATCTATATAGCTTCACACCACACCACATATGTAATTTTTACTCCCTTTTTGTCAATATTATGAAAGCTCTGATCAAAATTATACCGAGCTATTCCTTTTCGTCGATTCAATTTCTTCAAAGTGGCGCCATTGTTGTGGGCATTGGTGTGCCGTCATTGTTATGTTGTCACGTCTACGGGCAGGCCTGGAGATGTAGAAAGCATTGGTTCAGTACCCTCAGTCGTAGATGATGGATACTCATTTGATTACCTGGTCTTTATAACGGAATTCAAATTTCAATAAGCGTTCAAAATATCAGCCTGTTACGTCAATGCAGTTCTGGCACCTACCTTGAAGGGATTCCCAGACGTCATAAAACACTCGTGTACATAATTCTAAGATAAAGCAGAGATTGACAAATTTTCTTAAATACAACTTGTACAACTCGAAATCTCGGAAACGATGAATTTTTTATTTCCCCTGATTTATGAGAAACGCGTTTTTAAAGGTTTGTATTTTTACTGTCAACGTTTAAACGATTAGTTTTCAAACACCTAACACAGTGGGCAAATTTCGTCTAAAACTTATTTATGCAGAAAACCGCCCCATTTTTTACCAGAAACTACAACCTGTTAGAATTTTTCTTCTAGTACTAATAATAGGCCATAAGAACATAAACAAAATGAGCAATCTCACATTTGGCAGATCAAGTCCCAACGTAGGTTTGGCATCGAACCACTCGGAGCGATCGTAAGTGGGTGGAGGGCCAATATCGTAGGTTTTCTCTTCAAAGTCCGTTCCAGTGTAAACGAGAAGCGTGCGGATAGGCTCCGCCAGCTGGAAAATGCCAGTTAAATCGCTGAATTGAAAAAAAAGCAACAGAGCGCTCTAAAGCGGCACTACTGATACAAATGCGGAGCAAAGATTGGTTTAATACTGACGGAAATGGACATAGCCATAAACCTGTGAATACTGTAACAAATAGGCTGGATGAACGATAAATAATAATTATTGTTAATTATAATAACGATAAATAAAGCAAATAGTAATTGAAAAAAGAATGTTTGAAAGACTATACCGTTAGCACTGAAATTTGGAAGTTTATGAATAAAAGAACACTCATTTTCAAACTCACTTCAGTACGCTATTAAATGTATATGACTCTGTCATTAGAATATTAATAGATGTATGATCATGTTTACCTCAAGAGAATTTGCACTATGCCTACGTTGACCAAACTATGTACTCATCATGCGTTTCAACAAAAAAGTCAACACTGGACAAATTAATTAATTGACCGGGTGGCTCGATTCCGTCAATATTATAGAGCTGAAGATGACTGCACAGTTGACATAGATGTCAAATTTCAACGTCACCAGAGCTCTTATGGAGATAAAAAATGAAAAGTGAAAAAACTATTGTGGGAAGGTGCAATTGTTATATACGCGGTGACTAAAGGGGTGTTTACACTAGGGGACAATTCGGCCGTGAGGCGTGACTCGTGTACACGAGGCTCACCACTGAGGCTCATATTTGTGTGAGTACGAAGTTTCCTATTCGCTCTGATCGAATTCGTGAGGTGCGCCACGCGAGGGCAGCGCAATTCTAGACCGGTCAGTGTGCAGTTGGCAGTCATCAAGTGAGGGAGCGGCTCTTGCTCATCCGTTTTGGCTGACGCAGCACTGCAGAGAGAAACTACACTGTTTTTAATTGAAATGTACTAAGCCCGTCAATGCCTTTGGCAAACTAAAAGCTGTGAATCAGGGTTGCCATTTTGGCCTTTTTAAGGCCAAGTATCACAAATTTGGCTTTTTTTGCAAGCGTTTGGCTTCGAAATTATAAGTTTGGCCTGTTTCTTAAATTTGGCTTTTTTCTGTTTTTTTTTTGTCATTGCCTGGTGACTCCCGTTAGCAATGCAATTGTTGAAAAAATTTTCTTGATGACAGCTGTTTAAACAAAACCAGGAATAGATTACAAACTAGAGTGCTAGATGCGATAGTGCGAATCCGGATACATTTCAACAATAGTTCTTTATCTTGTAAGGACTTCAAAGTGGCCTCAAGAATGCTAGCTAATTTCAAGTCAAGCTTCCCTCAGGGGGGTACAAATGTTGTATCTATGGAAATTAGCACTCCCAGGGGGGAAATGTGAGGGCATGAACTGAGAATTAGGTAGGCCTTCTTTTAGTTGAAATAAAATGTCATTTGTTATGTTAAAGACCACCTTTTTTCAGTTCACTACTGTCCTGTTTTCCAGCACTTCTGACTTTTTTCTTCAACTTCTATCTTATTTCATGAAGTTCTTTCTCAACTTACTGTTTCTATGCCGTTTCTGCATAAATTCCTCATTCTCTTATCTCCATACTAAATGGTGCATTCCTCCTTCCTCTCTTCGATACACTCTTTTTGTAGCGGTTAGGGAGGCTTAAACTTATAATCTTCAAATCGAGCATCTTGTTTCAAACGAAAAACAAGGACCTCTCTAGCGCTACTTCTACTTTTCATACTTCTACTGAGGATGAAAAGTCAGAAGAATTTATTTCATTCCTTGAAGAATAGTGTAAATTACGTCTATTTTTCCTTTGTATTTAGAATTTTGAATGGCAAGTAGAATTCTGATACATTTAGAGTATCTAATTACTATTTTAGTTCCTCTATATGTAAATTTGGCCTTTTTTGGCCTTTTTCATGGTAAAATTTGGCCTAAAATTCATATAGCCATCTGGCAACCCTGCGGCGAATATAAGGAGGCTGCTCTCCATTATATTTTAATGAAAATGAACGAATGTAGTAACATTTCGCTCAAGCAAATAAAAAAGCGATTACGTAGCTTACGATGCAGCAACAACATTCACACAAGCTTGTCGACAGCAATCCATATATAATAGCAGCTGGCACCACACTGACTGGTTTTGAGCAGCGCGTGCTCCGTGGCTCGCTCAATGTCTGGTTTAAACGTTCATGGCTCATATGAAGCGCCACACGAGGCGTCTACACGTGAGCCTGGGACAAAATGTAGACCAGTGTAAACAGGGCTTAAGTTAAACATCGGCATCTACGGATGCTTTATTTCCAATTGAAGCATGATACATATCACCTTTTACATTGGTTTTTCAATTGCCTTATAACTAACACCAGGACGCCATGACGCTTTCCCCCGGTCAAAGACCGGTACCCATTTCAGACACCTGGGTAGAGTGGGGTATTGTGCATAGAATTTTTCTCCTATACCCAACAGAGAAAATCGCCACCAGCGCCGAGACTCGAACCCGGGTCTCCCCGCACGGAGTCAGGTCCTATACACACACGGCTATGGCGAGCACACCAACGTAGAGTCCTACATACTAAAGCCCTGTTTACACTGGTCTATATTTTGACCCAGGCTTACGTGTAGACGCCTTGTGTGACGCTTCACATGAGCCATGAGCGTTTAAACTAGACATTCTGCGAGCCACGGACTACCATGGCCACGGAGCGCGCGCTGCTCAAAACCAGTCAGTGTGTGGCCAGCTGCTATGTAATATGGATTGCTGTGGATAAGCTTGTGTGAATATTGTTGCTGCATCGTAAGCCAAGTAATCTCTTTTTTATTCGCATGTGCGAAATGTTACAATATTCGTTCATTTTTATTAAAATATAAGGGAAAGCAGCCTCCTTATATTCGCAGCTTGTAGTCTGCCAAAGGCATTGACAGGCTTAGTACATTTCAATTAAAAGCAATGTAGTTTCCCGCGGCAGTGTGCGTCAGCCATAACGGATGAGCGAGAGGCGCTACCTCATTTGATGACTGCCAACTGCACACTGACCGGTCTTCTAGAGTTGGGAGGCTCTCGTGCGGCGCGCCTCACGAATTCGATCAGAGTGAATAGGGAACTTCGGACACACACACACAAAAATGAGCCTCAGTGGTGAGCCTCGTATACACGAGTCGCGCCTCACGGTCGAAATGTCCCCTAGTGTAAACACCCGTTAAGTCACCTGACATTGAATTGCATCTACACTCAACTATATTCATCTTCATCTGACAGCATGAACAATGTGAACTGCATTTTCAGGAAACACTGTAGCCTGCGGTAGAGGTGAAGAATTTTATTTGAGTAAAACTCGTTGATCATTTACAGTACCTTATAGAACAATTGTTCAGAAATTTCAAATTTTGTAGAAACGTTCCTATTTGGACAAGATTATTTATCACATCTAGAGAAAGGGAAATGGCAAATTTATTCGAATTACAGTCATTTTGGCAAGAATGAGAGTACGACAGCTTGATAATAAAGAAGAAATCGTTTATATCTTTTGATGAGCGTTCTGTTTCTTACATAGCGCTAGCTAAATTTTGCTATCTAGCCATCATAAAGTAAAAATAGGTATGTGCTTTTTTTTTTGGGGGAAGTTTAAGGCGTTGCCAGTCAGCTGTGTTTGCATGGAAGAGAACACGGTATGGTGATGATATCCAGTCTTCACACACTACTCTACTCCTACGGTGACTAATTTATAAATTCTGTGTATCATATTTTTACGTACAAACTTACAAGCTTCCATCAAATTTTTATGAATCTCCTTCGAAGTTTTTTTCTTCGCTGGTGGTGTCCTGTTAACGTTGATTTTGTTATTGAAAGCATTTCTGCATGGAAGACTTCCTGCAGAAGAACCTATGCTTTGGCACCCTTTTTTAGCGCCCATTCGTGGCTCTTTCAGTGTCAGGAATAGTGTTAAAATTGAAATATTTTCCTTTCAGCACAACTTATATATTTACGAAAGAATTTAAGTCTCACGGTGCTAAATACGAATAGTAAGACGGGTGTGGACGGAACGGATATTTTTTGGTAAAAAAACTAGTGGATCAGATCGAAGTGTCGCGCGACACTTTAGCGTGATGAAGAAGTTTGGAAACATATCATTTACTCATATCGCGAAGTAAACTAATCAAATCTAGAAGAAATGCGCACCGTTCTAGAAGAATCAATGCCAACATCACACATCTCTCAACAAAACAATAATGCAACGAGCATTGATAAAGCAATAGTAAAGTTGACTGAAACTATCATGAGCGCACACAATCATTATTGCCCAATTGTAACTCGTACAGTTACACCGAAAAATAAACAAAAGCCCTGGATTACTGAAGACTTCGTGATAAATATTAAGAAACGTCAAGCGTACCTAGCCCTCCTTTGCGAAGGGCGAATATCTGGAGAAATATATAACAGATTCAGAAACTATGTGACAAACCAGATAAGGACAAAAAAAAAATACTTTACGCTCAAGTTTACTCAATTTAAAGCTGATGTTAAAAAGACTTGGCGCCTCCTTAACTCTTGCTAAAAACCGAATAGCGCCGATAAAAAGAAAATTGAATAATTTGTTCAAGATAATGTAAAATACCATGAGAAGAAAGAGATTGCTAATCTTTTTAACAGTTTCTTCGTAAACGTAAGGAAAACTATAGCTGATGGTATTCCAAGTGAACCTACTGATCACCTGGAATACATGGATCATATTCGTGAACACAACTCCTTATTCTTCACGCCTACCAACTTTTTCGATGTAATTGCGTGCATAAAAACCTGAAAAATAAATCGAGTGGGTTAAAACGTTTTCGACTAAAGTACTTTAAGCTATTGCTGATATCGTAGCACCGCTCATATCCAATATTATTTACCAGTCTCTCTTCCTAGGCACTTTCCCGAACTCCCTCAAACTTGCTAGAGTAACCCCTATCTGTAAAAATGGTGAAATAACCTGTGTAAACAATTATCGACCTATCTCCGTGCTACCAATTTTTAGCAAAGTATTCGAGCAAATTGGGGATAAAAAAGCGTACTCTTGTTTTGAACAAAAAATCATTTCTCTATGATAAACAATACGGTTTTCGCTCTAAAAACTCAACAGCACAGGCTATATTAAGTCGTTTATAATACCTTCATTCTAATATAGATGAAAGAAAGCCAGTCTTCTCTATATTTCTTGACTTTCGAAAAGCATTCGATTGTGTGGACCATAAAATATTACTCTCAAACCAAACTGTTATGGCATTCGAGGAGTTGCCCATGATTGGTTCAGATCATACCTAACAAATCAGAAGCAATACGTTATCATTGAAGATGCGAAATCAGACCCACAGACAATTAGCCATGGAGTTCCACAAGGATCTATCCTTGGGCCTCTCCTATTTCTAATTTTTTACAATGATATTATTAACTCTACATCATTTTCAAATTCATACTTTTTGCCGATGACAGCACGCTTTCTGCGGTCCTTCTGAACCAAAATCCTGCTCTGATTATTGAGAGCATAAATAATGAACTCCATAAGGTTTCATTGTGGCTTAAAGCTAATCAAATAAGCCTTAATATCGATTAAACAAAATATATCACATTCACACAAAAGAAAAATGTATCTCTCACACGCATTAAAATTGGCGAAGGTGAAATCGAAGAAACCAACTCATGTAAGTTCCTAGGTATCATAATTGATAAGCATCTGACCTTCAAAGAGCACATCGCTAATTTTAGCACTAAGGCATCAAAATCCATCAGAATCTTAAAAAAGTTAAAAATTTCCTGCCTGAAACAGTTTTGCAAATGCTTTAACGAACGCTCATTTCACCATACTTGCAGTACGGAATAGAAGCATGGCACGGAACTGATAAAAATAAAACCAATATATGTATACTTTTTACTCTGCAAAAAAGAGCAATCAGAGCGGTAAAGAATCTAGAAAATAATGCTCACACAAATGATTTATTCAAAATTTTGCACATACTTAAACTTACGGGTCTCTACAAACTCTCCATATGTACTTTCATTCATAAAATATTCACCAATGATGGCGACAATAAGCTTAAACAATTATTAACTGCACAAACTGTTCCCCACGACCATTTAACCCGTAACAGAAGTTCATGCTTCCTTATTATTCAACCCTAGGTCGCAATACAGTCTCCTTTTCGTAGAAACTAAAACTTGGAACTCAATCTCTGCGGAGATCCGTGAAAGTAATTCTTACAAATTATTCAAAATAAATCTTGAATCTCATTTCCTTTCAGAATACTGATAGTGTAAGATAACCTAGTTAAATCATGTCTCCTAAATGACTGGTCCTGATATTGTAATTTGTCATGGTTAATATCACTGATCTTCAGTCTCCTCTTAAATAGTTTAGAGAATATACTGTTAACATCTAATCCATAAACTATTTTCTAAAATGAAGTATCGAATATCGAGTTAACTACTTCATTGATCAGTCTAATGCGTAACTATTTTTCTATAATAGGGTAAGTGAATTAGGTTAAACATTATTGGACACCCAAGAAAACATTGATGGTAGGATGCCCTAGAAGTCATTGAACTTATTCGGGCCATTGTACAAATTTGACCTTTGTGCTAGACTTAAGAAACAATCTAGACACCTTTGTATCACGTGGGGTAAATAAATTGTTTAAATTGTTCAAGTTCAATCCAGAGTTCTGAAGAAGGGTCTTGAATAATGCCCTACTGAGGCCTAAAAACTCTGAGGAATTTTTTCAATCGAATCCAAACGTCTACTGTTGCTACTGTAGGAAAGAAAGATTTGTTTTGTATCCTCCCTTTTTTCGGTCAGCAATTGGAAAAAATGAAAGAATTTTAAGTACTTTTAACCAAATATTTCACTCCTATGAGCTTTCATTTTGTGCTTCTTAATACATGTATATATTGAATTGGTTTCTACTTCAACTACAAAGATAAACTTCCAAAAGGTATGCTTTCTTCTGTAATTTATTACCATAGTTGCGCACAGTGTGCGTCTGAGTATGTGGTTTCTATAACTAGAACCGTGCATATTCGCGTTGCAAAAGATACCGGCAGACGCTATTGCGCGAACCGTCCTCTTGCTGTTCCTTCTTACTCAGCCATTCGATCCCATGAAGAAAGACGTAATCTTCCCATAAAATTAGACGATTTTAAATATTTTGGCCGCTACTTCAGACCCTCTTTATCTGTGCATTATGGAATCTCTTTATATTTTACAACGAAAGCCTTTTTTAAAAAACTCCCAATCCGTTTTTCCATTGCAAATGGCTTAGCGATTTTATTTAGTTCTATTTTGTTTTACTTGCTTTTACATTTAGCTTCGATGTTTTCAATTGTTCATTTTTTTCGGAGCAATTTGTTGAAATTGACTCATTGAGTCGAAACGTTCAATTTTAATTGTTAAGTTTTTAAAATAAAATGTTACATATCAAAGCCTTTTTCCTCGCTATTATTTTCTTAGTTAAACTTTGTAAAAATACAAACTGGCATTTACTTCCGTACATCTACTTTATATCAACGCAGAGCGACGAGTAATTGCGCCGTCAAAAATGTCAGTGTTATTTTTACCTTATAGCTACATTTCAAGTTGAAAATCTTTTTAAAATAAATTTTGAAAAATGATTCCTTTTTTCAGTCGGAAACTCCATTTCTGTGCTGGGATAAATTTTGAATGAATTTCATTCAATACAAATGAATTTTATCGAAAAGCACATATTTATAGTCACTTTGCATGGCTCAGGTGTGCACTTAACAAAATGTGGGTAAGAATGGGAGATGAGACCAACCTAGACAGCAAGCAAAGGAGTAGCAAGCAACTAACGAACGTGTTAAGTTATAGAGGAAATCGAAGTTACACGTTAATAACACAATCGAGTATAAAAGCTTTCAACATTAATTTTTAGTTTCTCAGAGAAGTGCCTTCTATCAAGTGATTCCGATCTGCTATCTAATCGGTGCACTTAGATATCTTATTTCCCGATCATTCGATTGGCTATTGAGTTGCTATTGTGTTTGATATGCGCGTTGCGGGAGTTCATCACAACTAGCGGCCATAAAAATAGAGATTTGTTTTAGAATAGTTATCGCAGTTATGAAATAGTCCTAAAATTATAGCTTCTTGGGATTAAAAAATAAAAAAGATATTTGATTCAAGTATTCAGCGCGTATCATGCAAAAGTAGCAAATTTCTTGTACATGAGTACAAAATCAATTAGAAATGAGAAGTAGTTTTCAAGTACATAGAAATTGATTAATTAATATTAGAAGACAGGAAGGGCCACGAAAAGGCATAATTCAGATGTGTCAGTTCACGGGATCATGGTTTCAATACAGGATGACTAAAAACTGGTCGATGACTAGGAGTTTTCGAAGCCACGTAAATAGTGACTCATCACGTTAGACTCGTCCCTCATGATTCCAAGTGTGTTTGGTCGTTAATTACAATAAAGCAATTCTCCTCAAACTGAAAATCGTTCCTGTTGGTGGTGAGTTTTGCCTGCTTACTTTGAGTCAAATCATCAGGTTTGGCCTGCCTTTACCAGCGCTAATTTTTTATTTGAAAATCCGTGTAGCAACAGCCGCCTCATTTTAAAATTTACTTTGCCGATGGGAAAGGTCGACGGTGTTCGCACGAGTGTTGCGGGCATCGCTAGGGAACCAGCCTAGTGGGAATATGACCCTCGTGAGAGCCCTGTAGGAATATGATTCTCGTGACACACCAGCAGGAATATGATACACGCAAGTCTCAAGCTCAAATTTTATTTGAAGTCTTTGTCCATTGGTACTCTCACTTTCCTTGCTTTACTTCTCAAAAAACAATTGTTGGCCTTTTCATCCTTTTTAAATTTTATCGTTCATTTTATTGGAATATGTTTAGACCCTTTTGTCTTTATTGTACCATTATTGAACCTTTATTGTACCGTGCTTGATAAAGAAACTTAACACTAGAAATCAATTCGACCGTAAAGAAAAATTCACGCTTAATGTTTACATAAAATAGCATATATTAATTTTGTGTCGTCAAGTTTCGTTTTTTGCCTAATTCCCTGATAATGAAAGTCAAGACACAGACATTTCACTTCACGTTCGTGATTATACCATGATTGGCGGCTCATTCTACTGATTGCGTATTGCGGTTGTGCTCGGTCATGTTGAGGATTCCAAAGCAACTTACATCTTTGAAGGCGTCCGAAAGGTTCTCCTAATATTTTCGTGGGCTAGATGCCACATGTATCATTTTTTTCATGTTTTCTAATACATGTTACACGACTATTTGACACCTCACTCCAACACAGAATATCTTCAAGCAATAACTTGCAAAATGAAAAGTTAGGAGAAGGGCTGCGACATAAGTAAAAATTAAATCTACGACCAACGACGTAAGTAATTGGTGTGAACTAGAAAACTAGACGAGATGCATATGAAAAACTAAAGAAGATAATGCCAAAATGAGGGAATATGGCGACAAGCACCATAAAACACAACTGAAGAGGAAGCTGGCGCTTGGCTTGCAGTACATCGTATAAAATGAGAGGAATGAGAGAACGTGAGCAATACCCCCCAAATTCCACTGTCTTTCTCGCGTTTGAGAACACGGGAATGCTGTAAAAGTACGTACGTGTAGTTTCTGAGAATAATTGTTCTTCGCCCAAAGTTATCTTCGGCATGCAAATGCGAGTTGCAATATCGCGTGGAAGCAAACAATTACCTGAATTTAAATGCATGAATTTATTTAGGGGTATCTGTGAAATAATTATTACCTTAATTCGTCATATGCTTAGTTTTGCCTGAGTTGATTTTCCTGAATGTTGAGCTGCTAAGTCTTCATCATAGTTGGGTTTTATAATGCAGGCCTGAGATTGAAGTGGGCTTCTGCATGATGGCGATGACAAAAGAAGTATAACTGAAATGGCAGTATAACAATGAATATTTCATTTCCAAGAATGATAATCTTCCATATGAAATTATTAGTAGGCTTGAAGCCGGAACAGAACCGCAAGTTCTGCTTGGCGGTTCACTCTCCATCTGTTGTATACTTATCAGTGCCCTTACTAAGAAAATTTTAAAACGATTTGATTTAATTTGATTTGTACAAAACTAACGCTCCAATTGCAAGTGATCATCAATAAACAAACCATTCATAATACTTTCGTGGTCACCGTGGCCAAGTGGTTAAGAATGCGCCCTTCCGAGCAGGGGTCGGCAGTTCGAATCCCGGCGCTGAGCGGTGATTTCTCCCTGGTAGGTAAAGGGGAGAACTCACCTACAATTCCCACATAACTCAGGTTTCGGATATGGGAACCGACTTGACCGGGGGTAACCGTCATGGCATCCTTTAGTTAGTAATAAGGCATTTGAAAAATCAATGTACAAGAAGGTATGTACCAGGCTTGATTGGAATAAAGCATCCTTCCGTTTGTGCTACACCTGATGCGCACAACTGAGACCTAAAAGTGTAAAGGCTCATGCAGTGAGACATTTTGGCATTGATTTAACGCATGCTGTTGTATAAACGGTTTTGAAGCGTCATTCATTTTAACGAAAAGGTGATTAAATCATTTTCAAAGTTTTATAGTTCCTCGAGTTAAACAATAGTAAGGACAGTAATTCATCATCGTCTAAAGATGACGCAATTGATCTCGTACATCTGCGCGCGCAGAATACGCTGCTTGGAGGTAGGCTGTCGAGTATGTATTTATTGATGACGCCATGATAAATTACATTTGAATATTACTTCCATGCACCAGTAAACAAAGCAGGTTTTCTACAAGATCGCTGTTACTCTGGTCTCAATACTCTATAGTTTTCATTCGGGGCCTGGGAGATCTTTTTCTTAGATATACAAGCTACTTTCAGCTTTGTTGTGCCTTGGTACACATCTTTGATATGGTAATGATGAATGAGACATTGATTTTTCATTTGGCAGCTTCTCATTGCTGATATTATAAATCAAGCAAAGTAATGCTCTTGTCAACATCGTTGTGTTTCAGCATCTCAATTGGGGAAAACGATTATAATTTACCATAACTTCTGCATTCATTTTGGGGGTCCGTGGCAACACATTCAATAGTTTGAAGGAAACCAAAAGCTCATAAACTGCGTTTACTCATCAGAAAAGATGTTCTTATAAAGACACAATAATATTATGTCTGCAATCGGTAATGAACAATACACAGAGCGCAAACTTTGGTTCTTATGGAAAATTTGATAATGATTCATCATTCATGGCAAATTCGCTTGACCCTTTCTATTTCATGTCTCGCACTGCTCAGATGAATTTCCGTAAATTTACAGAACAATAACTCACGTTAGTTTCCAATGTTCCTGATGTAACGAATCTCAAAGAGTTAGTGAGTGAATTTCGTTGAAAGTTACGCTGTCACACAACCACTCAAGCCTAACACCGAAAAAGAATTTCCTCAAGAAAAAGCAAGAAATCAATTGAGAAGGGCTGTAAGAAAAATACATAATAGTCTCTACTTAATGCATAGGAAAGTTAAAACAATTTTGTTACGTTTTGCTAAACGCGATTTTGGAACTCTCATTCCGGCAACATCTCCGTTGGCTATCGGCGCCCGCCCGCAAAGTTGGCGCAGCCTGCTTTTGACTGGAGTAAAAGAGCAGAAACGATCTCCCAGGATAATCTTAAGTTTGGTGCCTCAGTGTAGCCGTGTCTTAGAATATTGTTGCCCATTTTATTATTTCATGTGTTCCGGATCAGCGATACTTGTACTGTGTTTTATTTGAATGTCTGATGGTGGTGATCAGCCGGTTCTTGGAACATTGATGATTTTGCTGGGAATTGGCTGACCACCTATAGCAAGTCAAGTCAGTGGTATACTCCTGGTGCTCCTCCCAGCAAGTGTGCTGCTCTGGGGTGCTAGAAATTCAGTATTTAATTTCTAAGCTATGTAAGCTGTGGCAGTCAGCAGTTTGAAAGCCTGTAATTAAAATGAGACTGTCACAAACATTCTGCTAGTTGGAGTGAATATGAGTTTGCCCAGTTGATTCCTTGTAAAATATAAATTAAAGAGCTAGCACTAATACCTTTTATTGATTGGTTGACGCTCAGCTCAGTTGAGATTAGTTCATTTTTATTTTATTAAATTAATTTTTATTGTCTAATTCAGTGTTGGCTTCGTATCCATGAGCTGGGCTGGGCAAGTTGTGGCAGTCAGTAGGTGTAGAAGCCTAGAGCTGAAGGGAGTTTAATTCAATGAGGCATTGCACGTCACGTGTGCCAGTCAGTCTAAATCTAGACCCGGATATGCTTCTGAGTAATTTTTTTGTGACTCTTAGATGCTAAAGCTGATTCTAGTATCCATGTACTTAAATCAGTGAACAAATCAGCTCAGATTACAGCATACCATGAGTACACACCATTTTTTGCTGCATCTAGGTTGTAGTAAGCAGTCTGATTTTAGTCAGCCTACATTTCTGCGTTCAATGTGCTATGAACCGCTTTTAATTTACTAGCCCGCGTTGATCTAGCGTACTTGAGTACAAGTCCAACTTTCCAACCTGCGTGATGGATCCGTGGCATTAGAATGTGTTATTAAGACTTGAGAATAGTTTAATGCCCTTAGTACCTTGCTCAGTTTTTCACATTTTTGTTTTTTGAACCTGAAAATGTACTTGTTGTGCAGTTTACGGTGACCACGGAACCATTAAAGAAAGAAGGGCACATACGTCCTTCCTTCAACCTTCGTAGGAGAACAGTTTCCTTGTACTCGTTTGAATTTCCGCACGCGTGCCACAAGACTAATTTTCTTTTGTGAAGCCGGTAGCTTGTAATTCGGAGTGGGAAAAAATCTTGTCCAGTGCTCACGATGGCGTTATTCAATCCAATTGAATCACTAACAGATCACTTCACTCAGGTCCATCATTTAAAAAACTGAAACCAATTTATCTCGACGATGTGATCAGCAGATTTTTAACTTCACCATCCATGTGTGTTTGGAAACATTACAATAAAGAAACCTATGAAGCGGTCAACGCACAAAAAACTACGTCATTTTCTGACGGATTTTTCTGAAATTTTCACCATCCGTGTGAAATTATGCAACGATTCTTTTTTGCATCGAGTGTTTTTTTTTGTAATTTGATTCAAAACTTGATTTTTCGGAAGTGAAAAAATAGGCATTACGGAAAATCAATCTCCTACATTTTTTAAGTTACAAATAGTAAAATGTGTTGTTTTCTAGATAGCAAAATAGATTACCTAAAAGTTGATTTTTTTCAGATTTTGATTCGTTGAACTTTAGGAATTTGCTTCCAAAAAATAGTGAATATTTTTGCATTTTTCCACTTATTTCTCATATAATTTCCAACAATACCACTTTTCAGAAAACAAATGCATTATGTTTTAGTTCTTTTAAGTCCTATCGATTGATATGTTTGCCATTTCTGTACCTCTAAAACTGTGGAAGTGTATTTCAAACGACGTTAAGTCAAGCACACTCAAAATTACATCAGCAGAATTTGTTCACAGTGGAATGTTTCTTTTTCGTAAGAAAGAATTTCCAGCAAAGCCATGCGTGAGCTGTCCTATATAATTCCACATGCTCACGTTCAAAGCAACGCCAGAGTGAGCCGAGGAAGAGGGTTGTCACCCCACCATGATCTACCCCGCTGCTGCCCAGGAAGGGATGGACTTCAACCCTGCATAGTCATGAGCGAACGAGCGCACATCGCCAAGGTCACCGGTCGATTAAGAAGAAAATTTTCTATAAGAAGTGTTGGAACACAAAAAATTGATATTGTTCGAATTTCTAGGGTAGACAATTCCCTTTATCGATTCCCATTCGTGTTGGGAAAATCTTTTATAAACAAATTCCCATACATGATATAACACGTACTCTAATTTGGACTTTACATTTTCTCGGTCATTCAAAGTGAGCAGATGAATTGAATATGATTACAGACCTCCGTGTGAGAAACGAAAATAACCATTTCAGTTGCTCAAGTAACGTTCAATGGGTACTCGATGGGTCCCGAAGTTAAAACTTCACTTTAAGTGAGTGAGAGACTTCCAGACAATTCTTATATTTTGCACCAATTTAGTCTTCCGCATTCAAAAGGCAGCCAAGCCTCATAGTTCATTCAACTAGTAAATGGTGGACTAATATGAATAAATTTTTCTTGGAGTTGATCCTGCAGAATATTGCTGAAAGACATTCAAATAAACACATAAATTTGATCATTGATATAAAACTGGTAATATACAAATGTAGGTACGAAAAGATTCCAGTTGCATCGACATTCTGTTATGATTTGAAAAAGAACTCACGCCTCGAATACTCCAGTAACCAAGGGCAGGCATAGCTGAATGAGATGTGGATGATGGCTTAATTAATAGCACCACACAACCGCCTAGATAGACGGGCTTGTTCCAACTGCTGCAGGTGCACCAGGGTTGCCAGATCCTGTGAGTGACCTATTGCTAAATTGCTCAAGCTTCACTGCCAAATATAGCGCTTTACTGCCAAAAAGTCAGATACGTTGCAAAATATAGCAGAGATGCCCTTAAGATATTTCTGTGAAAATCTCATCGAAGTTTTACCATTCGTGTGCATTTAAGTTTTGAATAATTAAATAAAATAGGGTGAAATTAAAGTCAATGTACAACCTTTTAGGGTGTTTTGAAATTTTAGAGCGAAAATGAACAAAAATTTATCCCATTATACACACACTACAATATAAATCGTAAACGTTTCACAAAATATATTCAAACAACAATATCGAAAAGACATCTTTCACTGAATACAAAGTACTAAAGATGTATTTTGGATATTAGTTCTGAATACAAAGTGCTAAACTGGGACCCGTGCACTCCATTTTATGCAATTGTGAGATTTGTTTTTAATGCGAGACCAGAGAGAATTGTGTTCTCCTCTCACGTTGCTTGGCACCGTCACTGCAATAGCCAATACAGTCTTTCAAAGCCATGTTATTCTTCTCAAGTAGTGACGTAGTTGCCTGAAACAAAGCTTCACCTGTTGTTTCTAGCACAGGACAATCCCCAACAGTGAAGTTACGATATTTGAGACTGTTAACATAGTATCGAACGCAAACACACAAGTTTTTGTCACTTGATACATCAGTCGACTCGTCGATCATCAAGCAGTATATTTTAGCTTTGCCAATTTTATACCGTAGTTCCTTTTCAAGCGCTGGTGATCACACCTTCGTCACTAACATCGAACACATTATTCGGTGAAGCCGTATCTTCTCTAATTTACTTCCGGCGGAATTATCCTTAATTACTTCGCACAAATGATCTGTAGCAGACACTGAACTGCGACAGATGCTAGTTGTAACTCAGCTTTCTTCACTTCCTCACTAGGTCCCTTGGTTTTTACGGCTCTCTGAAAAATGTTAGATCTCACAAAGCTAAGTACGAAAGCCCTTGTTCTGTGTTCTTCCCTGTCAGCATGCAGCGTAATCGTAGTTTTTCGGGGGTGCATATTTTTGGAATATACCTTACAAAAAGCAGACTGTGTACCATCTTTGGCTTTTGTCAGCCATGGAAACTCTTTCTTCCATATCACTCTGTAGGTACGTCCCGAGTCACACGACTTATTCCACTTCGACACAATAACGAGTTTAGCTTTCAACAGCTGAACACAAACCACAGCACTGACACAAACTAAAAACCACAACAGGTACTGACCCTCACGCGCCTGCGTTGTAAACTGTGGCCCGGCAGCGCTAGTGTCAATAGTTAGTAGATGCCCCTCTTCTAGCATGGTCACATGTTCTGCATGTCAGATACCGCCAGAACTTGCATACACCTGCGATGCATGCCAGATACCGCCATTCTACAAATCATTCTCTATCGAAACAAAATGTTTATTTGGATAAGACGACAAGTGTTTGTAACGTAAATTCACACTAAGTATTGCAAGTAATTGTATCATAAAATTTCATACTTTAAAACAATGAACTGCTAATATCTCACAAACCACAGTGTTCTGAAAATTTCATAGAAAAAACCGTTCATCTGGCCATATTCTGCTAGTGAAATTGTGTACCTCTTGTCGTAAAACATCCTGCACAAACTAGCATTATAATTATGTTAGTTATAATTATAACTAACAAAATTGTGTACTAACTGCCCAAATTGTTCAAATGAGGGTTTCGCTTGAAGATATGCAAGTACTCTAAAATTCTGAGGCCATACGGGGTTGAAGCCGAGTCTAAAGTTTTGTAATCGGCAGGAGATATAGGAACATTGCATTATTAACTTAATTATGCAATAACAAAGTATTGATAGCTTTTTGAATATAAATATTGTTCGCTTTGCTTGACAACGAACTATTGTGACGCAAAACGAACAACAGTCTTCAAATGTGCGAGTTCAGTTTATATCTATTATTTATATTCCCGCAAAAGAATGAAATACTAATGAGATTCTCACAACTTATCATGACGAAAATTACGACAGCAATATATAACTGTACAATTCGTAAAATTTTTGTCTTCTTATCCAAATAAACATGTAGGTTGGCATGCATCGCAGGTGTAGGCAAGATCTGGCGGTATCTGGCATGCAGCCCAGGTGATTATCCTATAAGGGGGGCATCTACTAACTGTTGACACTAGCGCGGCCCGGCAAGGGTGCGGCCAAAGGCGGCTGCGCGGCAACCGGCCAACCGCTGAGTTACCAACATGTTTGATCGAAGATTGAACAAGACTCGTTCGATCTTCGATAATACGTATTACGTTGCAGCTCTTCATGTCAACAACTTCCAAAAACGCGCCAATTCGTTTGCTCATGCAGTAGGTAAAATGGCAAAGTGACTTCTTTCATTGCCAGTTTAGTGCCAAAAATAGCATCCACTGCCAAATTCCATTGTTTTCAATGCCAAATGCCAAATTGTAATTTTTCATTGCCAAAATGACTTTTCACTGCCAAAAATGACCAAATTTGGCAGTGAAATATGCCAGTTGGCAACCCTGAGGTGCACCGCACAGCACCGTGCACAATCTGCACATCAATGATCAGCTTCAAGTAAAAAGATTTCTTGACGTGGAACGCATACGAGTTGGTTTTCGAAAAATAAGTTTTAAAAATTGCATGTTTTGGCCACACTAATAACTTCACAACGAACATGAAACGAAATGAATCAGGAGTTATTTTGTATTTAAAGTCAAAAGGGGATGAATGAAATATAACTGCAGAAATATTAATGCTGTTATTGGAGTGGGAAGGTGGATTGAATGTCATGATCAAGTTTACCTTTTCAATAAAGAATCATATAAGTATGACCAGATACATCTGATCATTCACTGTAACTTATCTTTCTGTTTGTTGCATTGCTTTCTGTTCGCATGTAGCCCCAGAGGAACGGTCAAGCCTTAAAGTAACAGAAACGCTAATATAAAAAATTTCAAGCTATTAATAAATGCTTTGGAAGTTAAAATTTAATCTTTAATCCTCAATAACTTTAAGGCTTCTTTTCTAAATGTCATACTTTATTCTCTTTTGTGCGCTGCTAAACACGATAAATATATGCGAGTACATTTGTGTGTATTTTTTCGGAAAATGCACATTTGTGTGATAATAAGAAATGAGGGTTTCAATTTATAAATCAGGAGCCCAAAATTAAACAACATGCATACTTTAATTCTGACTCAACGTCAACTCGAACGACCTAACCTGACCTAACTTATTTTTTAAATTTTAACTTATTTAAGCCTTCCTAACTTATTACAAACTCACCAATTTAAAATTGATTAGTAATAACGTCTTATGGCGCAGTTTTGACCAGGTGACGTCACATGTAGAGTCAACTGCTGTTCCATAAGTCGGCATTTTTCAGTCGCTAGTTACTTTTCTTAACTTCGAGCGAGTTGTTTTATAATCACGTGCTCTAAAATCGTTCTAAAAATTGATGCAAATCCGTCGTACCCTTTTTTTATACTACTAAGTCAAAGAAAATGGCGGCCTTAAAATTTCCATCATTTTGGCCATTTAAAAGTCTCCCTAAATGCTGCAATATGCTGGCCAAAAAGTCCTCAAGTGATGATTTGCGACAAATAAACAATACATGTATGTATATCCGTGGTTTCTCACAGGCATAACTACATACGAGCAGCGTGAAGTTAAGCTTTTACTTGTTCGTGTTTTCAGCGCATTCATTTCTAGCCTCAGGATTCAACCAGAATTTCAACAGTGGTTCAAGACATGCGCTAGATTCTCACGAAAACCCCCGAGTAATGAGCCCACTGCTAAAACTTCTTGACAGTGGATGACGATTGACAGAATGATTTAAAAATCTGTACGAAGGAGTAGATTAGGTGCGCACATCGATTGTTAATGATCTGTGTAACTTTACGCCTGTAATAATAAATAATTCGTGCTAAAGCGTTCAGTATCTTCAGGACAAAACAAAGCTACAATAAGGAAACTTTTAAATGTTCTTGGAAAATAAGGGAAATACGTTACTGGATGAAGTGAAAAGTTATCTTTCTGGGTATTAAAGTATGTTAAATTGGGGTGAGTTGAGTGAGGCTATTCGTTACAAGCCTCATTGAGCAAAATATTGAGCGATGTTGTTATGGTAATTAAACTTTGCTAGATTTACAACTCATTTACTGGTAAATGTGTTGACCTCTAAGGAGAGCATGACGGTTAAACTAGACTTAACATCTGCCTCCCGATAACAAAGTTGTAATTTCATTTTGAGAGGTGCACTTAATGACTATATTTAGCTTGAGTGTGTCAGCAGGAAATTTAGAGTTCACGTACAAATGAAAGAAAGTGATGCTTTGTTTAAGAAATCTAATCAGTAGATGAGCAAAAATACTATTCAATTTGAAATGAGGGTGTAAGTGAGTCCTTTCTAATTTTAGACCGAGAGAAACCGGATGTACAAGAGAGGTGTTGCAAGAAGAAAACCCTTAGCTAAGAGTAGAACAGGGAAGCGTCGAAGGGTGTCTTCCGTTATATGAATCTTGAATCTTCAATGAAACAAAACATTCCACGGATGTGTGATTAAACCTAATAATTTTTGTGACAAAAAAATAGGGATAGTGAGCATTGAAGTGTAGACTAAATAAGTTCAATAGAGATCAATCATTGTCGTAGAAAATTGTTGCAGTGACGAGGTTTCCAGAAAAGGCAAATATGTAAGCGACTTTATCAGATGTTGTACACACATTTTTTTACAAGTTTTTGAGTTTAAAAATTCTCGTAAATTTAAACTCGTTTTGAGTTTATATTAACATAATTTGAGTTTATATTTACGTAAATCCAAAAACAAACTCGTAATTTGAGTTTGAAAATTGAGAACCTGTTTTTGCCTTCTCTCTTGTGGGAGACTGCGTTAGCGATTCTGAAAATACTGTCTTTCTTGTTGCAACAAACGACATTTGAAATACTGAACATGGGATCTAAGGAAATATTGCTTCTTTATAAATGTATTTAACTCTATATATAATGTACTAGAACCGATTTGCACGAAATTGGTTCACGTGTCGTGGTTTTACGCTTCAGATACCCTACGTCGTGTTTAAATAAACGTTACGAAGAAGGGTTCGTTTGGCCAACGATCACCTTCGCAAAAGATCCGCCATCAAAAAATATATTCTCGTCGATACGAACCGCATATGCTCAGCTCTACGAACATCGTCTACGAACATTCCAGTCAACGGTTACTTCAGTACGTCGAGAAGTGTCGTTTGAAAGCTACCCCACCTTGACACCCTCACTTTGGGAGTACCGCACCCCCCAGCGTCTTGAGGGAGCTGCACTGCCGGATACTTCCATTTCTCTTCACACATCTAAACTCTCTCCGTAGACACCTAGAATCTTGTTCATTCCATATAATTACTTGTTAATTAATATGTGAACGTAATCTAACCTAATTATCTGACGACACTTGCTATTTCCGGTAAATTATTAACGTAAAGGATTGTAAACGAGAAACGTGTATGTTCGCAGTCGTGACAAGCGTCGCTGGGGTATACCCTGTCTGGGAGAGTGCTTGGCATTAGAGCCACCGCAACTGGAAGTGTAGGACGTGCAGCCGCCCCACTCTGCCCTCTGGGCAAGCGATGGCTCTGGCAGTCAGATGAGTATCACTCCTTCATGTATCCACAATTACCATTCATTCCTGTTATCTCACGTGTAGGAATCTGCATTCGCTTTCAGTGTACGGAGCATTATTTTGTATCTAGGATGTATGCGTAATTTCACATTGTGTATCAGATAATCTGTGTTTCGCTAATTGATTCAGTAACGAGGCCTGACCTCGATATGAGCTTATTACAAACAAATTCCTGTCCATCGATTGTGTTAACTATTTGAATCAGAAGTCATCGTTATTTTTTCAAGTCATCATTTCTATATTAAATAACTAATTTGGAAGCCTGTTTATTTAATCCCTTGCAATTATTTAGCCATCAGTAATCAGGAAAAATATGTCATCAGAAAAAATGACTTATGAATGCGATAAAGAACTAACAAGGGGGAAGAATCATTATAATGGTAGCTGAAGAGTGCGATATTAAAGTTTTAGGACTATAATTTGATCTCGCCGTGGTCACGATCCGTAAGAGACCGCTCAACGTCACGTTACCAAATCATCCCAATAAAATTAAAATTTTAACGCGATTGGCCAAATTAATGTTGTAAGTGTCATTAGAAAATTCATCTCATTTACCATTGTACCCATTTTAATATTTTGTACACAATTATTGACCCATTTGCATTACCCAATTTATCCTATTTTGCCCAATTTATCCTATTTTGCCCGTTTAGACTATTTGCCATTATTGTGTCTATTGAGAATCTATTATTTCATACCATTGTTTATTGCTACATAATTATTCGTGTGTCTAATTATGCGTTTATTTCTATTGTGATTTATTATCTTTGAATTGTCATGCTTCAGGTTAGCCATTTCTAATCATGTTCGTGCCCATTGTATGCTAATTATTCCAATTATTAAACTATTCTAAATTTCTGTTTCATTTATATCATTGTATGTATTTGATTGTCTATGTATTTGGAAATACCCAATGTTCGAAATATTTAATAACAGATGATTTACTAAATTAAAGTAAAGCTTCATTCAATTAACTATTTCACAGAATTACTGTATTCGAGTAATTAATTAGAACAGAATGCTATGAAAATTCATCTACGAGCTGTGAAACTTCAGACGCGATTTTGTTTCGACGTGAGAAACTCATACAGCAGCTCAGTCATATCGCCATGTTCATATTTTCATATTTACGTTGAACATTCAAACTTTGTCATCTTCGCTCGTTCAGAATCTCAACATTTAAAAATTATACCTGTAAAAATTAACGTCTCTGCATTATAATTTGAAAAATTTCTAAAATTTTTTTATAGGTAAAAAACTTTCAATAGAATGCCTATAAAAAAATTCAACGATGTTTTATCCACTAAAGGAGGCTATTTTGAAAGAAAATTTCATTCAATTAGAAAAATTTTCTGCGCAATAATGATAAAAATTCAGTTACACCATGTAAATCATAAATTTGATATTACGTACAAAATTTGATGATACAAAAATTGTGATCTACTGACAATTTAGTTTCTCACGTCCATATCTAAATTTCAGTGCAATGTTTTATCATGTGACCTATCATGTTGAGCAGAATGTTGTGCATGGATGTTCGCTTATGATGTTGAGAATGTGATGTTGGCGAGGTGTGAACTGAAGCGAGAAAGCTGTCGAAGCGACTGCCCAAGTGGCTACCCTGTTCGTTGTTAATACAAACACTCTACATTCCTCGCCTGCCTGCTTCTCGGCATTCCTTCCTCTATGCCTGACGGCAACCTCCCAGACATACTACGCACTGCTGATTCTATTTTCACGCATAGAAGCATGTCACAAAGTGATAACATTCGGACTTCAAATAAAATGTTTGATACTTAAGATTTCGACATAAAATTTAAATGTGAGATACGTAAAAACGTGAAAGTATAATTTCTTCATTATGTCATTTTAATTTACTTGTCATATTTTAGTCAACTGATAACTATATGCGATCGCGAACTGAATACTGAAATGTGATTCATGCTCATCTAAATTATCGCTTCTTCATGAGAAAAGAATATCACGAAATTACTAGTTGAGAATTTGGTCAATGCTTATAAATTAGAACTTCATAACGAAAAATGTAAACGTAACTTTAAAAATTAATTAATCCCATTTCGATTCGAATGTCATATTGCTCTATCACTTTTTAAAATTCAACGTTAATGTGTTAATGTGCTATTAGAAAATTTTGTGTTCTCCCCTTCTGCGAATTATAATTTAGTACCACGTCTAAGTGAGAACGGAATTAAACTAGGAAATATGTCCTATATGTAAACGTGAGATAACAAAGATTGAGTGGTATGTTGATGTGGGGCATGTAATGCCTGCCTGCAAAGAAAGGAGTGAAAATTTCGAAACTATAAGATCACCAAATGACCGAAAATTGAAATTCCAGTTCATTGCTGCGAAGGACGTGTAACGAGAGCGTGGGTCTGCAACTCGGCTTCACAAGAGACGCGCAAACCTTCATCCCAAGCATGCACTGTGCTTGGCTGTGCAGAGCGACATCACAACAGCACGTCCCGGGCCTGTGCAAACCACTGCTGGGACGACGGGACGACTTCATACAGGCGTACATCGTGTGCGTGGCTGAACTCACATCTCTGATCTGCACACGGGACTGGACAGCGAGCACCAGCCACAGCTGAGACAACTACGGCATACACACTACGCGACGGCGAGCACCAGCTGATTGGCAGGCAGACGTGGCGCAATCCCAGGACTTCGAGACACCAGGAGAGCACCATGATGGACGGACGAAGATACATCGGAGAATATGTGGAGCTACGACATGTTGTGAATAGCGACGAGATAACCGATGAAGCGGCAGCGTTTATCATTATCTACCGGATAATGTAAAAGATGGCAACATCCATATTAAAGGTAAACGTCCACTTCTTTCTGAGACCACATGGGGTTTTACCTGGAGAAAATTCTTCTGTGAGAGATTCATCGGTTGGAAGCCCTCTTGGACTCTGCGCGACCAAGATATATTTAACCGAAGTTATTTAGCTTCAAGATTGCTACATGTGGCGATCTCGACGGCGAGAGATGGGTTCGCCCTGGGATGTAGGCAACGATAGTCCGCCAAGGGCTTACTGCACTCAGGACTATACAGGGACCTATCGATTCAGAGCTTTTATTTAAGCAATTCTCGTTCGTCTGCTTCACCTTTGAATTCTCGGAACTACGCGTCATTCGACATTGTAGTCGCACATGTTGAGGTTCAGAAGAAGATTATAATCAAGCAGGAGCTTGAAAAAAAATGGAACGCGTGGGGAATTTGTCGTGGTTTTACGCTTCAGATACCCTACGTCGTGTTTAAATAAACGTTACGAAGAAGGGTTCGTTTGGCCAACGATCACCTTCGCAAAAGATCCGCCATCAAAAAATATATTCTCGTCGATACGAACCGCATATGCTCAGCTCTACGAACATCGTCTACGAACATTCCAGCCAACGGTTACTTCAGTACGTCGAGAAGTGTCGTTTGAAAGCTACCCCACCTTGACACCCTCACTTTGGGAGTACCGCACCCCCCAGCGTCTTGAGGGAGCTGCACTGCCGGATACTTCCATTTCTCTTCACATAACTAAACTCTCTCCGTAGACACCTAGAATCTTGTTCATTCCATATAATTACTTGTTAAGTAATATGTGAACGTAATCTAATCTAATTATCTGACGACACTTGCTATTTCCGGTAAATTATTAACGTAAAGGATTGTAAACGAGAAACGTGTATGTTCGCAGTCGTGACAAGCGTCGCTGGGGTATACCCTGTCTGGGAGAGTGCTTGGCATTAGAGCCACCGCAACTGGAAGTGTAGGACGTGCAGCCGCCCCGCTCTGTCCTCTGGGCAAGCGATGGCTCTGGCAGTCAGATGAGTATCACTCCTTCTTGTATCCACAATTACCATTCATTCCTGTTATCTCACGTGTAGGAATCTGCATTCGCTTTCAGTGTGCGGAGCATTATTCTGTATCTAGGATGTATGCGTAATTTCACATTGTGTATTAGATAATCTGTGTTTCGCTAATTGATTCAGTAACGAGGCCTCACCTCGATATGAGCTTATTACAAACAAATTCCTGTCCATCGATTGTGTTAACTATTTGAATCAGAAGTCATCGTTACTTTTTCAAGTCATCATTTCTGTATTAAATAACTAATTTGGAAGCCTATTTATTTAATCCCTTGCAATTATTTAGCCATCAGTAATCAGGAAAAATATGTCATCAGAAAAAATGACTTATGAATGCGATAAAGAACTAACAAGGAGGAAGAATCATTATACACGTCAATAGGTGATAAATTGATTTCAAGTTATTAGGGACGACTGCAAATTTGAGAGAAAAAACATACCTAAAAATAATGAAACATAGAGCATCAGCGTTGGCACGAGTTAATTAAAATTAACTTCATTGGCTCTTTCGAAATCAACATTCAACCACTTACTCGGGTGCAGTGAACAACAGGAAGAGAGAGATCACTGCAAAATTGCAGTCGAATCTCGATGGAAAATCCACCATTCAACTGCATGCGCAATCATCACCAAGAAAATTGAAATGAAAAGAGCATTCCTCATTTCTCTGTCATTCCCCATTTCCTCTACAAGAAATCGCCATTGCTGGCCCATTCAGAGCAAGGAAAATAAAAATTCCGGAAAATCCCAGTACCCGTCTGGACCTTCCAATAATGTAAAAAGTCGAACATAAAATGTCTCAAGTCTAATTTGTTCAATGGATGAATTAAAACGATCATGGCAAATAGAGCGGTTTCTCACCAATGCCGATGGACAATGCCTCCTTCATGCGGTAGGTCACCTGCTTACGAAACCACCAGCACCAAAATGGAATTACCAGTCTTGAAAGACTGCAATCAAAACAGAGCAAAGCAAACAAAACACATACTCTAAGTCTGCAGGCAAGAACAACGGAGACATGCAAAACCTCACAAATTATTACATTGATGAGAAACATTTCGATCATGCTGCTAAAGACCTCATACCACAAATCGTATCAAATGTGACAGGCCAAAAAATTCTCATCCTGGATGAAAAAGATTATAGTGTTTGGAAAACAGCAGTCGATCCCTCATCAGAGATATCAAACAATAACCCCCCACCACTGCTTCATCGTAAAAACGATCACCACAGTGTCTGTGTCACACAAGGCAAAAGTTGGCTGAAGTCATACCATATTGACACACTGCCGTTGCCCAGCTAAATAGTAGACTTTCTTACGTAGCAGACGCTGGACCTAACGCCCTGGATAACGAAGACAAGATCGATGAATCCTCGGACTGATCATTTCGAGACAGCAACTTTGCTACCTCTAAAAAGAGCTTTAATAAAAAATAACAGAAAAAAACAAATCAATGCTCCAAGCCTAAATGATAAATTAGATGACATCAAAGTAATGGTGGTCCTAAAGAAATTTGCATTTTATATGTTTCAGAAACATGGTTTGACTCACGAACCAAAAGTTAATTTTTTAATATTCCTGATTGCGTGTTGTACAGCTATGATGTCGTTAAAAACAGCCGAGGTAGAAGATCTCGTACTTCCGTGAAAAAAATATACTCGACATCTTTACTTCGAACGAATAAAGTTTGCAAAGGCATGGAAATAGTCTGGCTAAAAGCGCAAATAAATAAACATAAATCCATCATCGTCACTAGCCTTTACAGCAGAGGTTCTCAAACTGGGGTCCGTGGCACTTTCACAGCAGGGGATCCGCAAAATTTAACGAATTCAATAGTGGATGCAGTTAAGGTATTTATTTACAGCTTTCAATGACTGTCGATATTATGAAACAGTGCATACAATGTGTTTATACATAGATTCCTGAGGGGACCACACGTAAGGGGTCCTCAGCTTATTTTTGTGTGCAGGCCTTGGTTGAAAAAAGTTTGAGAACCCCTGCTTTACAGGCACCCATCAGCCCCTTTACGTCCAACACTTGAGTATATTGAGAAAAATCTCAAGGAAAAGTAAGCGACAAACAATTAATTTTTGTTTTCGGTGATTTTAACGTTGACTTGAATAAAAACAATCGGCTGAGCAGACTCCTGTACAAATCAAACTTATCCGAAATAGTCACAAATAGGAGTACCAACTCGTATTACTTGAGTCTCTGCAACTCTCCTCGATCTGGCAATCACAAATAATCCTTATGCGATCTCAGAACAGCAATATCGCCCTCTGTTTCTGCATGATCACCACTTTATAGAATGTCACATTAATATCACCTTGGAAAGAAGAAACTATTGTTGTATAAATGACTTTTCGTGTGAAAAGTCACTATTCAGCGAAACTATTTCATGAAAAACTACTAAATAGATCAGCCGAATTCCAGAATATGATGCAATCTCACGATGTTGACATGCAAGTTTCAATCTTCAACGAGAACTTAACAGCAGCTCTCAATGGATGAGCACCTTACATCACCAAAAAAATAAGCCAAAACGCGCTGTTTGGATTAATGACGAAATTAAAGAGCGAAGCGGAATAAAGAAAACTTACTTGCGAGAGTACAAAAATAAAACCAAACCAATCTTTGTACATGAGATATAAAGAGCATAAAAAGATTATTCGGAAGAAAATCACAAAAGCAAAACAAACTCACTTTCACCACCAATTATTAACGGATAATAATAACCCGAAACGAACATGGGAAATTATCAGTGAAGTAAATATAAACCAATATAAACAATTCAGACACCTTAAGTAATTTTGAAAATCCCTTGGCAACGGCCTCAAATTTCAACACATTCTTTTCAAAAGTACGGGCTCAAGCGTTCAATGAAGCATGTAAAACCAATCCAAATTAACCGCCAGTTAAGAATTCGTTTCCTACTGCACCTGCCGGGGCTGGTGTACAGTGGAGACCACGTCCTGTCGATTTGCTAGAGTTACGAATTATGTAGCATTCGTTGAAAAACATAATGACGGTTGGACATGATGGTATCATCCTTCAATATATCACATGTTGTGCAGACAGCTTCCCAGTCACAGTACCATTGATTCATCTGATAATTCAAACATCAATAGCAACAAATAAGTTTCCCAACCCATGTAAACACTCCATAATTAGACCGTTGCATGAAACTGTTGACCTGAATACAGCATCAAACTACTGGTCCATCAGTATTTCACCTGTCCTGTCGAAAATATTGAAGAAAGTAGTCACAAATCAATTGTCATCTCACTTGGACGAGTGAAATCTGCTTTATCGAAATCTATATCCCTTTAGAATGAACACTAGCATTCAAGGCTCACTGCTCATATCTCTGAAAAAAACGGGTAATATTGATCATCTATAGTGTCGAACATGATCGACTTCTACGAAAAACATTGAACTTAGGAGTAGACATGCAAATCCATCTCACGCAGTCCACTTAGATAACAAATTGTCCCCATTCATTTAAAACGTCACAACAATAATTGTAAGCTGCAGAACATACTGAAAAATTAGTTACGAGTCTCCTTAGCTCATTATCCGATATTTGAATACAAGATACAACATTTTTGCAGTATGCGTATGTTTCATGATTGCTTGTATGCTCATATTTGCGTTACTGCATTTGTCTGTCTATTTGTATGTATGCGTGTTATATGCGTATGTTTGTAGGCATCTGGGTGCATATATAATCATATCTGTGTACATATATGTATATGTGTGTGTACTGAACTAGCAACTAGCATTTTAACTATAAAAACCGCTCCTTTTTTCTCTCTCAACCTGTAACGTTACCTAACACGTCATTTCTCTTAATAATTGTAAAGCATTTAAATGAAAAATATAAACTTTTTGTGTGATCACCCATACATGCTTAATAAGATGCTTATCAACTAATGACCTTTGTGCTAAAATATTTAATTAGAATAAACAAAATGTAATTCCGTGCTTTTGTCCTAGTACCTATGCACATATGTGTATGTGTGCACACATACGTACACATATGTATATGTATGTACATTCACACATTTACACACGACAATTTCTGCAAAATTTCAAATCAAGCGACTTGTATTAGTCCTACAAATAGGGTATTTCCTCGATTTTCTCCCTACGTCAAGCATTTAAATAAGAAATATTATGAATTTGTTGTGCGAGTTAAAGCATGCTCATTTAGGCAGTCAACTCACTTTCATTTCTTTTTTCACGCTCGCTCGAAATATTTTGGACATCTGCAGCAATGATAAATTCTAAAATTATTCCCTGATGTAAAGAGAGCCGAAGCATATGTCACTGTACGTGTAAACTGCCATACGTGTTTTCCATATAGGACATTCATGTTTTCTTCTCTTACTCAAGTCCTAAAATGTTCTTGTTAGCCTTGGGTGGTGCAATTTATCATATCATATCTTACGCTCTTGAGTATATTACGACAGCCTTATCTAGGTGGTTAATATCACGTATTGCTTAAATTAGGTTATATATGTCTTGGTTGCTGTTGTAGAACAATTGTTTTCATGTTTCTGACTCAGGTAGACTCTTTTGTGCCACTATTATTAGCTTACAAGTATAAATTCGTGGCTCTGAAAAAAACCTTTTGTCCGGCCGGGTCCCTTGATTTGCACACTACATAGTTCATAGTATTAGTAAAAATATAGTTCTGAATGTCAACATCGTTGCCTTAGACGTAAAATTATTTTAATCAACCATTTTACATTGAAAAATAATTCCATATACCGAAGGCCCCTAAGCTCGTATTTCAATGTGAGTGAGCACTAAAAAAAGGGTGTTTTCAACAATGCACCTTCACCGAAATTATATCCTCTTTGTAGTTACATATATTATCAATTCTAGATTAAGCAACAACAGGAATACATTGCCCCAATCATCTGTTTCGACTAGTGACATGAGTTTTCCGACAATCATGTGCGTGTATCAACTAAGAATCCTTACTTTACGATATTTCAAAAACCATTGATGGGCTTTTTTTCATCATCTTTATTGGAAATCAACTGGTTTTATTTTCTTCTTTTCTTTTCCAGGTTTCCACTGGCCTTAAGAAATTGTCATGCAGTGTGCATCAGGCGACTCTATTAGGGAGAATACATTTCCATCGTCGATGTTGGAGTAAAGAAATTGCAAATGATCAAGAATACTTGCGTTGAGAGTTTTTAAATAGGAAAACAGCTGAAGATTTCTATTCGAAGTACGAGTACATCTTCACTTGAACTATTTTTTGAATTATTCACTAAAAATTGGGGCATCAGAAACTGATCGATGGTTGTTAAGCTTAATTTTAACCGCATTTATGAAGATGGAAGATTCATAGAAAATTTTCAGACAGTTTAGGAAAAATCCTTAATAAAGAAAAGTGTTTATTAAATCTGACAGGATCGAAGACATTTAATCAGTTATGTAAATTAACGCTGTTACCGAAAACGATTTTCTTCTTTTTGATTTTTTTTGCTGTTTAGGCATCAGAAGCATCAAGTAGTGTAAAGAACGAATTATAATTGTTTAAATTTACTCGGTGTTGTTCAAATACTGACTTGGATCAGAAACGATATTTTCAACGATGATTTTGTTTTTTTTTGCAAATAAACTTGTTGAAAATAGAGTGGGGGCAAAATAATACAATACATTGTTTAAATCGCCCGTTTCCACGTTTCTAAACCACGTACAATTACGAAAATTGGACTATACGTAAACAATAGTATAAAACGGTTGATTATATATCTAAAACTCACACACACTAGATTGAAAAATATATACGAACAATCGAAAAGGTATAATAAATACGTGAACAGAAGTTCACAATACCTGACTTTTTTCTCGATGTTATACATCAAAATTATTGTAAGAACTTTGCAGAATATTCTAATATATTCTACTATTTAATTGGCAACCGAACTTTCATCAGCATCCATCTCCAATAACGTAATATTTATTTATAAAAAAAAAAACATTTGTTTACTGATCACCCATGTATAAAAATAAGATGCTTATCAACCAATGATCTTTACGTTACAATATTTAATTAGAACTTGTGAGCTGCAGCACATACTGAAAAATAGTTATAACCTCTTTTACTCATTCTCCTATATTTCAGCGCATCACACATCATTTTCCTACAACGCACATGTAATATCAAATGATTACCTAGATCCATAGGTATGTATATGTGTATGTGGGCGTGTTATGTGCATGGATACGCGTATATATATGTACATATACATATATATGTGTACTAAGCTAGCAACTAGAATTTGGACTAGAAAACCGCTTTTGTGTTCACTCTCAACTTGCATCATTACCTACCTCAGCATCTCTCTTTATTATTGTAAAACATTCTCAAAAAAGTGTAAATTTGTCGTGTGATCACCCATTCATGTTTAAATAAGATGCTTATCAATTAATGACCGTTATGTCAAAAAAATTTAATTAGAAAAGCAAAATTTGGAATTTTCGTAATTCTCATGGATGCATTTTGCTTGGTTGAAATGTTATTTTTGAACATATGCCGAAACAAGCAATTCTAATATTATCTCATGATTTCAAGAAATTCAAAGCTTTATGTCATGTATACATGTAAACTGTCAAAAGTGTTTTTATCCCACAAAGAAAATGCATCGTCAATGAAATTGTGTTGTCTCTTATAATTGCAGTGACACATATCATCAAATCAAGATTTAGCAACATTAGGAATACATTGCCCTCAATCATTTGTTTTCGACTGGCGACATGGGTATTACAATACTCATGAGTGTGTTTCAAATAAATGTATTTGCTTTAAGATATTTTAAAAATCAAGGATGTACTATCTTTTTTGTACCATCTTTATAGGAATAAACTGGTTTTCTTGCTTGTTTTTCATGTGTGCTTCTTTTCCAACCATTTTGACTGGGCGAGGTACTCAACTGAACAGGTGTACAGCGTCCCACGACTAGAAGGCATCTGGTATCGAATGGCACCCACGTGACTCGAATAAGATGCGGCAACAATGTATGAATTCCTAGAAAAGCCGTCCCAAACGTACCAAGAGTTCGGACATTATAAATGAAATATACATATATAGTTTAATGCATGTAAGAATATTTTGATAAATATAATTTGATAATAGAAGTTACCTAATTTCTGCTTAAATTATTGTTGTTTAATATTTTCGATGGGTAGTGGTTTGTGATTTAACAACCGTGCATTTCTGGGAACCGCCCCTAAACGGTCATTTCAGTCTGGTCGGAGTACAGTCGTGGCAAGATTTCGCGGCGAACAAGTTAAAATTTAAGGAAATCAAACCCAACCGGAGAAA
>JACJUY010003300.1:69754-88722 GCA_014220935.1 Platorchestia sp. MABIK | reverse complement strand
ATCAAAATGAGCCTTTTAGAGCAAATCGGCCGACTGTTGAGGGGTCACGAGAGCCCCTCTTCCTGCCCCCACAGGGGCGTAAGAAATTTATCAATTACATAAAAATGTTGTACTCGTCACGAGCATTAATTTGGTCCTAATTTCAAGATTGTACGTCTTATAGTTCAGAAATTACTTTTTTGTCAGGGTAATTCGGGAAGGATCTAAGATGGGTTCTCAAAAAAGGCTAGCCGGTTTCGTGTGTTCAATATTTGATATATAGAATGTTTCGCTCCTTCATTTGCAAGTAATTTGAAGCCGATCGGTGCTTTCTTTCGAAAGTTACGAGCGGGTCAACTTATGTTTTTGGACGATGCACGAGTCCGAAAGGCTTATCGATAAACTTCTGTATTTTCCAAAAAACTGTTAAGGTGGTGGTCGTCAATTTAATATGGGAAACAGAAAATGTTCCGCTCCTTTATTTGAAAGTAATTTGAAGCCGATCGGTGCTTTCTTTCGAAAGTTACGAGCGGGTCAACTTATGTTTTTGGACGACGCGCGAGTCGGAAATGCTTTTCGATAAACTTCTGTGTTTGCCAGAAAACCGTTAGGGTGGTGGTCGTGAATTCAATGTGGGAAATAGAGAATGTTTCGCTCTTTCATTTGAAAGTAATTTGAAGCCGATCTGTGCATTCTTTCAAAATTTAGAGCGTTTTCCATACGTCTTCCAAAACTACCCCTTTTTTACCCTGTTTTTAGGGAGAAAGACTGTGTTAAAGTTTGTGTTCGCGCGAGTGGTCGAAATTTGGCGCGCCGGTACACACAGGTGACAATCCCTTAATTTTCATACATTTTTTCGGTACATTTTTTGCGTTTTATGTCGTTTACATAGTTTTTGATCCCAAATGTTTCGCACTTATATTTCGTTTACCCTTTTGCAAATAACAGTTGTTAATCATCATTTGCATCTCAATATTAACTTATTTTGAGTAAACTACCAACTTTTAAGGAATGCGTACAAGTTTTCCAATCATTCCTCATTTTTCATTCATTTGGAAAACCAACATGTATTAATGTCTTCTACGAAGCATTGCTTATATCAGTTGTATGAACAGCACTTCAGCACTTTCTATTGTTCTCCGGACATGTGAACCTGCTTCAGATATCTTCCCCTCTTTGAACAGTGTATGCGGTTCGTAAAATTGTATCTCTCTTCCAGGCCGTTGCAAAGGCTCCGACACGACACTGTTGGCCCTCAATTTCAAGTTCAACATGTCTTCATATTGAGTTTTAAACATGTATTGTTGTAGTGAAATGTTTCTTATGCTTATTAAACGCTTAATCGCGTTCAAGGTATTTAAACGCGACTTTTGCTCTTATTTCAATATAAATGCGCACAAACGAAAACATTTTTCAACTAAGCGTTACGAGTATTGTGTTCTCTGAGTAACTTATATTCAAATGCACTGTCAAAATCAGATTAGGCAGAGCTAAGGAACTCATTTTTGATGTGCTTTTCTGTCAATCATTTTTTGATTCAACATTTTACACGGGTATCCCAATACCAATGTGTCATTCTCAATTAAGGATGCCTTTAGGTTAAGGTGTTTTAAAATCCAAGGTATCGACGTTTCATGTTTGTACTTTATTGGAAATAAATGTTTTTTCTTTTTCTTTTTGTCTTAGAATAACCTGTTGTGATATGGCCGAAATCCCTTTTCTGGTTAGTGCCTTATTTTGCATGCTCTTGCCTAATTGTTGAAAACTTTAGGAAGGCTAGAGATAGAGACACTTTAGGAAGGCTAGAGTCAGTAGAAGTGTTTATAATCTGTTCAAAACATTTGTTGCAAATTAATTGATTTTTAATTACATGATCAGCTTTAAATGTCAACCGTTGGCAGTGCTCCAGCTGAGTCCTGCCCATATTGGGTATTATATCCACTCAAGGAAGTGAGTCCTGGAAGCTGCTTGGTGTTGTATCATTCATCCCCAACTGACTGTCAATCCCAGTTCTGTTTTTTTTTTTGTAAGAAATGCTCCATTTTGAGAGCATTCAATTTAATTTCATAACATTAGGACAAGTAATAGAATCCTTTTTTTGTGGTGTAGATAATTTGGTTAATATCGGGTTTAATGCGCTCACTGAAATTAAGAATTCCATTTCAAAGAATCACTAAAGGAAGACATTTAAATACGTTTTACATGAGTGACATTCTGCTTGCTGATGCGTTATTTTTGAGTTATTTAACTTTGAAATTTTCGTTTTCCGTTGCAGTTCCAGTAAGTTTGTGCTTGAGCGGGAGCTGTTAGAGGACGTTTGGGTACTTTGTTATTTATGATTTGGGTCAAGATCGGGTTGAATGCGCTCACTGAAATTAAGAATTCTGTTCCCAAGAATCACTAAAGGAACACATTTAAAAACATTTGACATGAATGACATTCTGCTCGCTGATGCGTTATTTTTGAGATATAACAATTACGTTTAGATAGGAATAACATTACATGGTTGGTTGCTTAGCTGCCGCATTGTTGGGTCACGCCCACATTCTTGGCGGGACACTCCCACTCTCTGGGCAGGAAAAAACAGCGTCGGTTTGGGTAAGTTAAGGGAAGCTATTTTAGGTTTATTTGTGTTATTTTAGGTAATTTTTTCAACTAACCTAACATAACCTACTCTAACTTCACCCAACGTTACATCAATACCGTATTACTGCATATTTACTTGTCCGTTCCTTCACTTTTATATACGACGTTCCTATACCTTCAAAGTTGAATTATTCGAAAATTACGCATTGGCGAGCAGAATGTAATCTATGTAAATTGTTTTTAAATGTGTTTCTTTAGTGATTTTTGGAATAGAATTTTAAATTTCTGCGAGCGCTTTAAACCCAATATTGACCATTATTTGCCGTCCTTGCGGAGCCTGAACCCACTTCTAGGATGTTTTAGTTAAGAACACAATAAAGGTTCTCATCCAAAAATCTTACGTTATAAAAATATTCTGATATCAAGTCTATGGTATTCACTCCTACGGTTTTGGTAATGTTCAACGGTCGCCGCCATATTGAAACTGATGTCAAGTGCATAACGATTTAAGTTTTCACTATTCCAGTCCTGCTAATATTTTTGGATGATAACCTTTATTGTGTTATTAACTAAAACATCCTAGAAGTGGGCTCAGGCTCCGCGGGGTTAGCTAATGATAAATTACTCCATATATTGCAAAAAAATAACTTTTCCCCGGCTTCAGGCACTTGTGGCATTGTTGGAACAACCTTTCCTTTTGGGAAAGTCATTTCATGACTTTCCCGCAGTTCCAATAACTTCAGAGTTAAACAACTTAAAAATAACACATCAGCAAGCACAATGTCATTTTTGTAAAACATTTTAAATGTGTTCTGCAGTGATTCTTTGGAACGGAATTCTTAATTTCCGTGAGCGCATTAAACCCGATATTGACGGATAATTTTTATTATCTTTTTATATCAGGGTTTTTAAATTTTATTACTATTTTGGTTATTATGGAGTTTAATGCACTCAAGGAAATTAAAAATTCT
Source organism: Platorchestia sp. MABIK (assembly GCA_014220935.1). NCBI lineage: Eukaryota > Metazoa > Arthropoda > Malacostraca > Amphipoda > Talitridae > Platorchestia > Platorchestia sp. MABIK. The sequence continues at coordinate 85,186 of JACJUY010003300.1, read as the reverse complement.
GTTCCAAAGAATCACTAAAGGAACACATTTAAAAATCTTTGGTAAATATGTAGCCTTTGGTAATAATCAAATTTCCAATTTTGGGTGCTCAAACATAGTTAATTTGATCAAAATAAACAAGTTTTCTTCTATGCACTTTTCGTCGCAAATGACTATTTTTCGAGTTATAGCGGTATGGTACTTATCGCAATTGTATTGTGGCAAGCCCGCGAAAAAAAGGGGAAGACCCCAAATGGACTCAAGGACATTAGGGAAAGGCCTCAAATGGACTTTTCCGTTAATGGTCTAATAATCGTGTCGTTAAGAGTATCTTATATTATGTAAAACACCGTGATCTTTCAAGAATGCAACTGCCTCATAATTTTTTCGTATGAATTTCCCGATTGCTCAAAAATAATCTGACTGATACAAAACACATGAAGTCATCACCACTTCTTCAACCTAACTGGCAAAAATATGCTCAATCACTCGAGCGCGTCAAAGGGGAGAGTCCATTGAAGTGTTGCCGTACAACGCCCTCAATAAATTTCTTTTGCCTTCAAACGCTGGAGTTGGGGTCAGTAATTTACCGCTATAACTCATTAAATACTCATTTGTGACGGAAAGTGCATAGAAGAAAAATTGCTTATTTACATCTTATTAACTATGTTTAGGCACCCAAAATTGGAAATTGGATTATTACCAAACTCTACACATTGACTAAATCTTTTGCAGGAATGACATTCTGCTTGTTGATGCATAAATTTAAAATTATTCGACTTTGAAGTTGTAGAAACGTTGTACATAAAAGTGAAAGAACGGACACATAAAAATGCTGTAATGCAGAATTGACAGAACGAAAGGCGAGGTTAGGTTAGGTAATGTTTACGATGCTGTTTTCTCCCGCCAAAAAAGGGGGCGTGACCCAACAATGCAGCGATAAAGTTATTGACTATATAATGTTATTCTTATCTAAACGTAATTATTGTTATACCTCAAAAATAACGCATCAGCAAGCAGAATGTCGTTTATTTTAATCGTTTTAAAACATATTCCTTTAGTGATTCTTTGAAACAGAATTTTTAATTTCTGTGAGCCCATTAAGGTGAGCGTCCCCCTTTTGGACCTTTTTTTTTATTATTGAACCTAGAGCAATGAAATTTGGTATACTGTTAGGAAATGCAATTCGGAATCGTTTATCTTTTATGAAAAAATGCGATTTTCTTGAAAAGAAAATGGGAAATCACAGAAAACGATTTTATGAGGGGGGGGTTTTAAAAAATCATCACCTCCAACAGTGTTGGAGCTACAGTGATTATTTTGGTATCATTGGATGCGGAAAGACAAGGGCTTTTATGGATACTATAACCCATTCCCCAAATTTCCAGTTTTATATATAAAAAAAAAAATTTGAGAGCAATTTCTGTTTTTTTAAAAATGTGGATTTATGACGTCATAACGTGCGAACAAAAGGTAGTTGTGAAATCATTTATAGTGTCCCTGAAAGCCCTTGTCATTCCGCATCCAATGATACCAAAATTATTACTGTAGCTCAAAAACTGTTGGAGGTGAAGATTTTTTAAACCCCACATTCCGATCCTCTAAAAAAAGGCAAAATAGGTAAACATGAACAATTTTAATTTTTTTGTAATTATTTCTAGGGTCAGCTTGGACCCTAGAAATCATTATACAGTAGTAAATAGACATAGAAGATGACAAAGCAATGTCGAACCGTGAAGAAGTAGCCAAGGGGAGGTGTAACATGATAAAATACAACTTCCCCCTCCCCTCCCCCCCATTCTTCAAACCCCCATAGCGGGCGAACGATCGAACGTACAAAGTTTATTTTTTCACAGGATGTACCTGACCTCTTACACTTCCTATAGCAGCAATAATCCCTATTTCTCAAATTTTCTCAAAATCCTGGATTCTTATTAGGGACGCTTGCCTTAAACCAAATAATGACCACTATTTTTTGCAAAACTTTTCAGCTCATTATTGAATTTCGTTTTCTTGCCTATTTGCATGTTACTAGTTTTATGTACACTGCTCTTTTTGTATGAACTTTCTCATGCAAGTTGCATTTAATTATCAGAATCAATACTAAATTTAATATATCTGTACGAGTCTACATCTATATGCCTAATTATTTTGTGTTTTCATGTGTGCCACTGGGTGTCTCAAAAATATGTACTCGCACTTTGAATGATAGGAAAAAAATTTATGAATGTAGAGTGAAATGAAATGGCTTTGAGTACAGAAGACAAATGTAATTTAGGAAGCATATTCCAAAGTGTTCAAATTGATGACCATGCTTATCTAGACAATGTTGATACTATGAAGTGTATGATTTGCGAATGTCACAAAACAGGTCATTAGAAATATCTCAACATTGTCTTTCAATTTCTAATTTCAATGCATCAATTGTTCTTGGTCTGGCTCAATATACTTTGTCTTTAAGATATCCCGACAAAAAGAAATCCATGGGCGTTTCTTTTGACGTTGTGGACGGTTCCATCTGCTTTAAATTTGTGTCTGATGCTAGCAATGGTTGGACGCGTTGGTGGCGCTTTTGCAAATTCAGATCTGAATAATCTTTGCACCTCAATTATATTTTTGGTCTTCCAACGACATTTCAGAACAAACTTCCTCTCTTCTAAGCTAAGTTAATTTGCTGTCATTCTCTGATAAGTTAAATACACCTTCAATTAAAATAAGGCAGCTTATTAGCAACAAATTTAAAGTGTGAGTACAATTTTTTAAGATGCTCTGTAATTTGCAAACACTTTCGATTTCTGCTCTCCATTCCTTATTCTCCTTTTTGTGTATTCTGAGTGCAAGCAATTCTTTAGCTCTAGCAGGCAAGAAGGAAATTCTTTTTGCTAGGAGTAAGAATGATTGAAAAGTGAGGATAAAATCTAAACTGCTAACTTTATAAGTGCAATATCATTTGAGACATGAACCTGATGCAATCAATCACACGAGTCTTTATCAACTGAATGAATCGGTGAATACTGAATATATTTTTTTCAACATTTTGTGTATGGCTCAAATTGCTCATTAAAACATTCACATCCTGTGGCATCCATACAAGGATTTTTCCAGTTCAGTACCAGAAAACATGAAAAATTTATTCAGTGATATAGGCTATTTATTTCAAAATTTTAAATTGTCTAAAGATTTACTTGTGCTATTGAGCTGACTAAATTTTTCTGTGTTAAATTTTTTCCCAATTGATTTTCCTTTATTAAATATGTTGCATTCTCTTGCCATAGATTGACGATAGTTATTATTTTAAAGTAATGCAAGTACAAAGCTTGAGATGATGAAGGATCCTCTTTGTATGTGGTTGGATACATTTGATGAAGATGGCTTCAAGGATGAACTTTTGGTGCCACTGGATATTTTTACAGCAGCCAGCATAGGCAACTGTGCCTCCATCAGTGAAGCTCTTGAGGTGTGAGTATCATTTAGTTTTAGCCATCTTGTTGAGCTGGTCTCTGATTTAAGCCTAGCATTGCTCAGCCCTGCTGTGAGTATCATCAAGTGTCAGTCTGTTGAGCTTGTCTCTAACTTGAGCCATGGCTGTGCCATGCATATTTGTTGTAACCATTATAGAAAAACACAAATTTTCTGAGTGCTAGGAAATTCATTCTGGTTATACGAATGAAGATGATGGGTAGCAAGTCTGCAAAGTAATGTTATTGTGTTGAGATTTTATGGTTTTAATTATGATAGTTTTTCAACTTGATAGTACTCATATATTGCAATTTTTACATATGCCTGGCTATTTATTTCTTAAAATTTTTGAAATTTATGATTTATCAATCAAGAGTACAACATTGTTGATATGAGTGCATGGCAAGTTTGCCATTAACAGTACACTCATACCTCGGTTTTACGGACAAAAAAACCCTATCCGAAAGTCCCGATTGTCTGAAGCGTCCAACAGATACGTAATACGGTACAATACGAGTGGCTAACATCAACAAAAACATTACAAAAGAGAAAGAACTGTACTTTTAATCAAGCAAATCGTCCAGTCTGACACTGAAAAATATCTATACACTGTAAGAAAGCCAAATAATTAAGTAAATTCACAATTTTTAAAATAAAATTAGACTTGCATCATACTGTTCACATACTGCCTTCACAGGCGTGCCATTTTCCAATTTCCTTTTCAACTCTAGTTAGTGTGCCACGGTTAAATTCACCCTCTCCTTTTTTTCCATTGAAGCTCCAGATGACATGGTAAAGGAATATATATCACTTGTACAAGAAATCAAGCACAACACAGAAAAAAGGAGCAAAAATTGGAAGCAATGCGCTGCAGGTGCTGAAACATTGTCAACAAGGCGACTGCCCACCACCAAGCAGTCAGGTTTGAAACTAAAGGACTTTGTCCGTAGTGTGCGCGACTTTCAAATAAACTGAGTAGCACAAGAATTTGTCCGTAGAATCCAAAATCTGCTAAAATAAGATTCGCAAAATCAAGGTATAAGGGTATTCACAAATTTATTGTTTGCAATGAAAGTGATGAAAAAAAAATTGTAAATCTATTTTCGTTTGCTGATCACTTGTTTTTGACTTAAGAAATTTATTTGAAGAAAGCACATTTCACTCTAAAGGTATGTCTTATAATACTTGCCTAATTTAGTAATATTGACCTTGTAGAGAACTGCTCTTGCCCAGCTATGATTTTAGCTCCAGCAATAGAGGTTGTGAAAAGCCTCTACCTTTCATCGTGATTTTCATGTTTGAAGAAGAACTATGCAAGTCATTGTATTGTTTGTGTACAACTATTACTGGCTACACTAAAATTGTGGTCTATATTACTTCCAGTTTATTTCAAAATTCTGAAATTTAAGTAACAAATACGTGTAATTCAAACCTGAAATGACAAGAATTGTTGACTTGATATGCAACCTTGACTTGATGCTGCAACTGTGATGCTGCATTCTCCGATTCTGTAAAGGGTTTGATTTATATCCATGAAATATGTACTCACCGCTTATAAATTCAGGTACATCAATTTAATGTGTGCTAGAATGTTCTAACTTGTCAATAATAAGCATCCAAAACAGCCGAATGTGCAACATGTGTTATGCATTTAAAATTTTTGGAACTTTATTGTTGCTCAAGGTAATGGCAATAACTGCTGACTTTTTTGATGTCTTGTCTGCAATTTTTAGATCAAGATTATTTCTCAGAAAAGGAGCAAGCATGGTAATTGTAATTAATCTACTACTGAAGGTCTATTTTTATTCATTGTTTATTTATTTCTTTACATTAAGACTAAATTATTTTGCTGAAAGTTTTTTCTATACTAAATATCCTTCAGAAAAATTTGGTATTATATTTGTGTATCTTCATGCCCTTCAACATGCTATTAGCAGGCCTAATTTTGATTGGTCTTTAGGAATGCAGACTTGCTTCACGTGTGCAACAAGGGTGGATGGACAGCTTTGATGTACGCTGCCTACTATGGCCACCACGAGGCTGTGGTGCTGCTGCTCTCCCGAGGGGCCTCTCTGCACAACAAGACTCCTGAAGGTCTCACTCCACTCATGCTGGCCTCTAGCTGCGGTCATGCTGAAACTGTGAAAGGCCTCATCAAGGTAATGCTTGTATCCAGCAAGTTTACGCTCATATACTGCAAGTTTGCAGCATACTTTATTTTAGTTGAAGTGTGTACATAAGGTATACAATGATGTACACAGGGTAAACTGGTATTCAGTTTTTAAGTTAAATCAAAAACTTTTATAGTTGCATTTCTGAAAATGAGTGTAGAATTTTGAATATAACTTGTTCTCAGCTGCACAAATGTTTGAAATCTAAACGAGTTTTGTGGTTAAGTGTAATGTTTTGCCAACTGAAGTTCCTGATTGAATCTCAAACATTGCAGTGAATTAGAATTTCCATATCATTTGTGATGAGGATATTGCCATAGTAGTGACTAGGGTGTTATCACTGCTCATCAAATAAATGCAATCTAAGTGATTCAAGATGCAGGACCGCAATATTCACATTGAACACCTAAACTGATGATATACATCACTTGCATGAGCACCCAGTTCAGTTTCAAATTGCGCTACATTCATTTAAATTCATACAAAAAGTAATTCAACTAAATTTTGTTTGTTTCCTTGTTCAACTGTGTTTTGTGATGACCCTGATAAATTACCACTGCCATGTCAGTGTCGCACTTCTAGGTAGTAAGCTAATGATTGTAGCTCAACATTAGTAACTAATGCATCTACTTCCTTGCATCTGAGTTCTTACCTTAGCTGTTTAAATGTAGACTTGTGAAATTAATGGGCTGAGCTGCAGTGATATTGATTTGCTTCTCTCTACTGAGCATGGGGTATTTAATCTTTGAAGCTATTCAGTGGGAGATTTCTGCTTCATTTATGGGCACTAGACAGACAAAACCACTGATGACACCTTAAGAATGAAAATTTCAATGGCATAGAGAAAAGATAAGATTTCAAATTGGCCTAAAATGTAGCTAACCTATGTGTTGCACAAAAATGTTTTTCTATTCTTTAATACCTGGAATACCTGGTGAATATGTGTACGCACCTGTTTGAAATGTGTTATACTGGTTGCAGCACAGTTTAGCAAAGCACAGCACAAGTATATTTAGATTTAATGCAAACTATAACAGGCTAAATTTTGTTAGAGCTAAACCTTCAAGTTCTTGTTTTGCATATTAGACTTGGTACATACAAAGTTAGGTAATCCTTTATTTTTTCATGTGAGAACTCTTACAGATGTAGCACAAGCACGCAGATGCTTCAAAATTAATCTTAATATTAGTAGTAGTAGGGGCTAATTTTTGTGGAGTCTAAAACATTGAGAATGATGCTAACTTCTTTGTTGAGTGTGTTCAAGATTTGAGAAAAGGCTGCGCCCTTTGTATAGTGTAAATTTTAACTGTTCTGAACAACTGTTGTATTGTGCAATTTATTCTTATTACTCCCAATTAACTCTACTGCTGCATATCAAAAGGCATCTATTTTGAATTACAGAGTGGCAGCATCTTGGAGGCAAGAGACAAACGGAGCTGGACAGCCATATTTCACGCAGTGAACTCTCGCCACTGCTCCGTACTGGAGCTGCTGCTCAAGAGTGGTGCCAATCCCATGGCCTGGTACGTGTGTACGTTTAACACGTTCACCGCATTTCCGCGATTGTAAACTGTTGGTGTGGTTTGGTTGCAAATAGCAGAATAGGGAAATCGACTGTAATGCTCAAGTACATTTTTATCCTTCCTACAAAATATTAAAAATACAGTTCCTTGACACATTTCGCCTGATATGATTACAGTTATTTCTTCAAGAAGTCACAAAACAGGTGAAATGTTATTCATTTACAGTACGGGAATGAGCAATTTACCGACTGGTGTGCATGTGGACATGTCACCGGGCCGCGCTCGTGTCAATAGCTAGTCGATGCTCCCATTCTATCACCGCCACCATCACACACACACCACCACCACCACCACCACCACCACCACCACCACCACCACCACCACCCCTGCACCTGTGATGCATGCCAGATGCCGCCATTCTACAGATCATTCTCTATCAAAACTACATGCTCATTTGGATAAGAAAACAAAAAAATTACGAATTGTTCAATTACATATTGCTGTCGTAATTTTCGTCATGATAAGTTGTGAGAATTTCATTAGTATTTCATTCTTTTGCAGGAATATAAATAATGTATATCAACTGACCAAACTCTAGAGACAACAAACGAACAACTTGGAGAGTCGGTAGCTAAACACACACATTTAAAGACTGTCTTTGTATTGTCACAAAAGTTCATCGTCAGGCAAAGTGAACAATATTTATGTTCAAAAAGCTGTCGTTGCTTAGTTATTACAAACTTCAGTTAATATAATTGCTAGTTAATATTTCTGGCTATAATTGCTAAGGGAAATAAGAAAACAAAACACAGTATTCGTAATATTTTTGTCTTCTTATCCAAATGAACATGTGGTTTCGTCAGAGAATGATCTGTAGAATGGCGGTATCTGGCATGCTGCCCAGGTGATCATGCTAGAACGCCCTCGCCTCCCGAGAGGCATTGACTAGCTTTTGACACTAGTGCCACCGGGCCCTTGACTTTCCTCCGTCAGGTGGCCAAGCCTTCAAGTCAATGACCACAGCAACAAACCAGTAAAATGATGTTTTTGGTTTTTCCAAGTTTCTTTTCCACCGGTGTTTATTATGTTTGCAAGTTTATACATTGATTTGCAAATATAACAGATTTATTAAAAGCACAGTTTTTTTTTATCAGAACACACGTTTAAAAGATTTTTGAAATCATAATTAGGTGCATTGCACAGTAAAGTCTGATAAACATGGTGACAATAAAAGCGGCGGCAGACAGACTTAGTTTTAGCGCAACGGCTATAACAGGACGTAGGTTGCACAGCACAACAGCGTGCACCTAACTCGTCTGCGTGACTGCTAAAACGTCCTCAGGTACACAGTAATGATCAACTGTTTAGCGCGACTGCTTCCACGTAACTGCCCGACACGTCAACCGGCATGCTGAGGTTCCAGCCCGCGGTTCCAGCACCAATGCTGCGTGCAGTACAGACCGCAATGTTACTCATAGCATCGCGGAGGAGAAACAGTTTACCGAACGGGGCAGTGAAGGATCTTGTCATTCACAGACACATATGGCCCAAGACGCAGGGAATGTGTCAACTGTGACATGAATGTTTGAAAAAACTTCCAGTTTAAGTAGATTGCACTCATGCACACAAGGAATATCTTTTTTTTAGTGTAGGGTATTTGTAAATCTGTATTTATACACCAAAATATTGTTTTAACAGATTAAATAATTTCTATGAATCTGTAGGTCTGGTGGTTAATCCATGGATATGGTGGACATTCTCTGCAGAATTTGTTGGTGAATGATTTACTTCACTATAAAAATTTCTGAAGTATTTCTTGATTGATAAAAGGATGTCATGGAAATCTCTTGAAGTATTTGTAAATACATGCATATTGCTTGGTGGATGGAAAGATATTGTGGAAATCCTTTGAAGTATTATCTGGTAGATAGAAGCATGTCATGTACTCACTTGCAGTATAAGTTGGTGAATCCATGAACATCATGGAAACCCTTTTGCGTATGCACTCGTTTGCGTGCAGTGCGCCAGACAGAGGAGGAGCCTTGATTGTTAGTTAGAGAATACATGAAGATCACGGGAACCCTATAATGAGGTAGACACTCGTTTGCGTGCAGCGAGCCAGACAGGGGCGAGACAGCGCTGCAGTCGGCCATCCGCACAAGCGACGTGGACCTGGTGTCGCTGCTGCTGCAGTACGGAGCGGACGCCACCGTGCCGGACCACGAGGGCCTCACGCCCTACGCCCTCGCCTCCCAGCTGCGCTACGCCGCCATCGCTGATGCCATCGCCAGGGCGGTCGCCACAAGGGGTGGGTTCCTCTGGGGCAGTGCCATGGGCAAGTTGCGTGCTATGGGCAGAAGTTCGAAACAGGGGCTTGGTTAACAATTTGTGCTGTTGTTGCAGTGCAGCCTGGCTCGTGAGTCTGTCTACTCAGTAGAGCTGACTCTGCCGGCTGTGCTGCTGTGATGGCATAAATTGTTATGAAAACCACTCCCTGGAGATGTCCATTGTATTTAGTCCTCTCAATATTTTCTATTTTTAGTCCTCTCAACAAACGAGTGTTGTTTACTTTCTCAGCCTTCTCTCTTCATTCTCTTTTTATTCCGCTTGTTAGTATTTTATGTCATTTCTCAAGTTTTTCAGTTCACTCTTTTTGTAGAACTTGAAATTTTTGGGAGTAGGATTATTGATTAAGTCGACTCTCTATGCAATTCATCGCGCATCATTTTTTTTTGTTACAATTGCACTTTCTTAATTTGTTCATGGTTATTTTTCTCGTGGAACAACAATTCGAGTTTACCATCAACTAAGATTTCATCATGTGATATATTGCCTAGCTGCACGAAGCGTGCCTTCAATGGGGTACAACTGCTGTGCCAGGGAATAACACTCCCAGGGGAAGGGGCGAGGCCTTCAGCTCCAGGCGAGATGAATTTTCCATGCACTAAAATGGAGTAGGTTCATGGTTTTGTGACGGACTATCTTTTTTTCGGTTCACTGCTGTCCTGTTGTTTTCAGCACTCCTTTCTTCTTCAACTTTTATCTTGCTGCATGAACGTCTCTCTCAACTTACTGTTCCTATGCACCTTGTACACAGATTCCGCGTTCCCTTAACTCCATACTAAATGGGGCCTTCCTCTTTCCTCTCTGTGGAACGCCTTGTTGCGGTTAGGGAGGCATGAACTAACTTCTAATCTAATTTTTACCGTACCACTTGTACCGTGCAGGTATCGTTGAAAGTCTCACACCAAGACGCCCTAAGCTAGAAGATGGAGAAGTCAGTGAGTTATGAGAGTCAGCTCTTCTTTGCTGCTCAATTGTCTATTGCAATATTTCCTTATTGTTATTCTTATATTCTCTAATGGCAGAATTTCTGTAAACACGTTTTACTGCTAGCAATATAGTATCCTGGATGAAAAATCTGTGTTGTAATCACGTTCGAAATGTGAAATGTTCGAAATTTGTAAATTTTTTTTATTGAAATTTGTTAAGGAGTTGTAGTCATGACATGAAAACTCTTCTCAGTGTATTGAATATTGTGTTCACACATTAGTTTATTTTTGTGATCATTACATCATTAAAATCTCAAAACATAGGCATCATAATCATAACTCCTCAGCTAAGAGAGTTAAATTCTTCTAACCTCAGTTAGCCAAAATGATTGACTCTTACTTTGTATCTGATTATTTTGGATTTCATCCCTATTGAGAAACTGAACGTTTCACTTAGTTCTATGTGTCATAATTAAAAGCACGTATAATGTTACAGGCACGTGTGATAGAGATCCCGGCACTTCACTGGAGCAGCTGCTGTCTGACGCGGGACTCAAGGATTACCTGGAGTTGTTTGATCAGCAAGCAGTCGACGTCTTTGTCTTCCTCTCCCTCACTGATGCTGATCTCAAGGAGTGCGGAGTGAGGTCAGTCGCCGACTTGTACCAGAATTCATCGTGTCAATACCGACGTACTGTACACGTTTCAATAATTAAAACGTTAATTAATTTAAGTTAAATAATTAATTCAATTTAATAATAATACACGTTCTCAAGAGTCTTTATGGACCTGAATAATCACATCGATACCTGCACATTCACGTTCTGAAGCAATCTTTATGGAGCTGAATTTAGCATGTTGAGACCTACACACGTTCTGTGCAGTCTTTGTGGACCTGAACGTATCGAGTCAAAATCTACATATGAACCTTCTGATGAAGTCTTTATGGATGTGATTTTATCTGATTGATACCTACACGTAAACGTTCTAAAGCAGATTTTATGAACCTGAATTTATCCGGTCAATAATTACATGTAAACATTGTAAAGCAGTCTTTACGGACCTGAATTTATCCGGTCAATTACTACATGTAAACCTTGTGAAGCAGTTTTTATGGACCTGAATTGATCAAACCAACACCGACACATAAACGTTCAGGGGTGGTCTTTATGAGCACCTCATTAATGTAAAATAAGGACATTGATAATAAGAATGAAAGTAGTGGCTTTCAAAAAGAGTTAGTGTGTTAGCGATGAGGTTTAAACAGTGGATATAGCAGCTCTTGCATTCTTGGTTAGCAAGCTGGGGCCGCGCCGCAAGATGACTGCGCTCATTTCACGCTGGCACAGAGGCGCTTCCTTGCAAAGCACTCAAGAGACTGCCTACGCCGACAAGCTCTCCGTTGAGCTGCAAGAGCTGCAGCTCAAGAATGCAGAGCTTGTCAAGGATCATAAATCTCTGCTGCTTAGAGTAAGTATTATGGTGCTCTATGGGCGTGTGCTTTGCCACCACTTGTGTTGAATTCTGGATGATGATGCGAACAGGTATCAGCTGGTCAATGGTAGATGTAATAAACCCATTCTGCTTGGAGTGAATATTTTGGTGCACTATGTGCATGCCTTTTTTGTAATTTTATGAGGGTGCCCGAATGGAGGTCTATCTCGCATTTGATGTGTTTGAATTATCGTAAAAGCAAGGATAAAAATTGACTTTTAAATGTGTTCAGAGATTGAGGCACTGGGCATGAAGATTATTTGTGCGATGGTTTAAGCTTATATATTTGCTGTCACTTCTTATTTATGACTGCAAATTGAAGAATAGAGGGTGAAGTCTGAGGCAGGTATGTAAATATTAGGTACACTTTGGGTTAAAAAAAACTGAAGCATTGATGGTATATATGGTTCGAACACCAATTTATAAATGCTTCTTGCCCGTAATCTTCTTCCATTATCAGAAGAATATTTACAAAATATAGGTTCCAGAAGCATTCAAATGCCTGAACGTATTTTGAGTAGTCCTCAAGTTAATGGTTTTGCTCATTTTTAACTGTTGTGTGAGGTGCAGTGTGTGTGGCTGTATAGTACAGAAACGATTGATGTTACGTGTCAGAACTATTGTATCTATGGGAATTTGCGCTCCCAGGGGGACAATGTGAGGGCCCGAGCTAAAGGTTAGGTAGGCTTTCTTTTTGTTAAAATAACATAGGTTTTTGTTTGTTATGGACCATCTTTTTTCGGTTCACTGCTGTCCTGTTTTTTTCAACACCTACTACTTTCTTCTCGAACTTTGATCTTGTTTCATAAACTTCTTTCTCATCTCACTGTTTCTATGCCCTTTCTGCGTAGATTCCACGTTCCCTAAACTCCATACTAAATGGTGCCTTCCTCCTTCCTCTCTTTGGATCGCCTTTGTAGCGGATAGGGAGGCTTAAACTAACTAATAATCTAATCTAATCTGTTACGTGTCAGTGAGCTACAGCGGGCTTTGGATCGTGTTGCATGAGCGCCCACACTGTAAATTTCTATTTAACTGATGAAACTTATTTCTTTTAGGTGCTCATGAATGTTTGAAAATAATCCTCAAGTTTCTTACTTCTTTTTAACTCATTTAAGGGACTGGTTGACCTTTTTACAGAACAATAATTTTTTTGTCGGATACATGCTCGTATGCTTTTTTGTTCTTCATTTCAAATTCCATGCTTCCAAACAAAATGGTTCTGGAGATTTCGACCGTCAAAGTTTGGCACCGCTGTTTGGGAGAGCTCCATTATTGGCTAGGAAATAATGCCAGTACTTCATACGTGTTGAAAAAGCACTGATGAAAGCAAAGGTATTACTGGTCAAAACTGTTTAGCTATTAACCAATCAGAGCTCCTGACTCGAGAAAACTTGTCTGTTACTCTTCAGCTGTCATGCTGGGATGTAGCTCCGCTTTTTTCTCCTATTTGCTCCGCTGTTTTGTTTGTATATCTAGGGATTCTGCCGCTCATGTTTATAGACGTAGCCATTTGGTTTAGAGCTCATTTTATTTGTATTTAGATGTACTACAACCTTTATTTATTATATTTTCCATTTAGGTTTTTATTTTTTAATTTTTATAACGTGAAAATATATTGTTTTCGTTTTTCTTTTCAAAAAATTTCTGAAATGTCAGTAACAACTAATTAGAATTAAAAAAAATAGAGTTTGTAAAATATTGTTTTCTGAGTGCGATGACACTAAACGCAACTTTTAAATCAATTGGTTTGGCTTCCAAGTCGGTTTGAGAAGTGCCCCCTAAAACCTTTCATCTTAAAATAAGACGTGTTCTATGCAAAAATTTCAAAAATGTTGTTGGGCAAAAACGTTTCAAAAATCCAAGTTTACATTTGCGGTGCAATTTTCAGATTAATCTGCCAATAGGGAAAAAGTTCGTCCAAAAGTCAGAGTCCCTTTATCTTGTGTTCTTTGGATTTCCATTAAGTCCGAGAATATGTAGTCTTCTCCTGCAATATGTGGGATTGTGTATAATGCGCTTGAGTTTTGGAATCGAATATCTGAACATCTGTGAGTGTGACTAGACTATTCTGTGACAGCCGATGCCCGACACGCGTCGCATGGGTTGCGTCTCGACACGAAATTGTAGTTGAAAAATTGTGAGCTTAAAAGTGTGTGTGTATTGTGTCATCATAACTTCAATCGATGTTTTCTGCTATTGTTCGAAGTATGCTTGAATTGAGGGCGTTTTGCGCTCGATGTTTTGTGCTGTGTGGAGTTGATTTTTTGCCTCTGTTTGGGCAAGAACCGAGAGCTCACGAGGTGCAGCTTCTTGGTTTATCTTAGCAGCTACGTTTGACTGTGATTACTTCAGCATGAGTTAATTTCTTGTGCATTCCTGCGGGAATAAATCTGAAATAAATGTATTGCAGTTGCACCAGGAGCAAGAGCTGCGGTCATCGACTGAATCGCTAGTGGTGGAGGCCCGTGCTCGCCTGTACAAGTGCCACGGCTGCTGCAAGCAGGCGGCAGAGCAGCTGCAGCACATCTACGACACCGTGCTCACAGCAGCGGACTATTGCGAGCACGCAGCCTGTCGCGGGGCGTGGCAGTCTCGGGCAGCTCCTGAGGCGCGCAGCTGCCTAGACACTGAGCGCCTCACACCACAGGGCGTGACTGCGGCGGGCGCGGACGACGAGACAAAAGGATGTCAGATTAAGGCGCCCCACAAACCAGCCTATAAAGAAGAACCTGGGATAGCAGAGGTTCTAAGCGCACAGAGAAAATTGGCATGTGAGAGCGAAGTTGTAGAATTGTGTGGTGAGAAATTTGTTACTGCTCAAGGAGAAGTTTTGGTCTCGAGAAAAATGGTTAGAAACTTGATGGAAAACGTGATAGAGAAATCACAATCCACTCTGGAGACTGAAAGCAGAGAGCTTTATTTACGGGATCTCAAGAACTGTATACCTAAAGACTGTCAAGTGCCTATCACTCTGAATTTTAGTAATAACGTTGATAATGTAAATTCTTTTATGTCAGCTACAAACATTTTTAATGAAGGTAGTACTTTACCTGGAGGGAAAAAGTCTGTCAGTTCACGCGAACCTAGCAGGAACACATACATGTCGATGCGTGATGATTCTTTTTCAACGGAAGAAATCCGAATTCCTGGTGATTATTGGCAGAGACCGCCTGCGTTGTGCATCCCCAGGCTGGGCGGTCCTATTAAGGAGTGTCTCGAGCTGCTCAAGTCTTCCGTTGCCATGAGTGACCCTAACAAACCGAGGGCGCTTACTGCTATGGGCCTTGGTCACATAGCTGATGGTCTCCAGCGTGCGGCTTCTGGTCGCCGGTATTCGGGTTCTAGTCACCAGCATTCGGGTTCTGGTCACCAGCATTCGGGTTCTGGTCACCAGCATTCGGGTTCTGGTCACCAGCATTCGGGTTCTGGTCCCCAGCATTCGGGTTCTGGTCCCCAGCATTCGGGTTCTGGTCCCCAGCATTCGGGTTCTGGTCCCCAGCATTCGGGTTCTGGTCCCCAGCATTCGGGTTC
>JACJUY010003300.1:45880-56832 GCA_014220935.1 Platorchestia sp. MABIK | reverse complement strand
AACTAAAAATTATTCTGAAGTGGGCAGATTTATCAGAAGGACTCAACATGAAAAAGCCCCAAATTGTGACATCACTACGTGACGCGCTGCTACCTCACTCTGACGCGCAAGGCTGAAAAATTTAAATTAAAAACTTAACAAAAATTTAAATAACTAATTGACTACAGAATGAAACATTTGTTCAGATGAAAATTCTCCAAGTGCCAAAATTTGAGTGAATTTCAAAAGTATCAGAACTACTTTCTCCTTATGTTGCTCGCCGTGGCACAGTGGTTAAGGCATCGCCCTTCCATTTTCGCCCTTTCATCGCCCTTTCACAGACAGCACGGGGCTGCGCTCCCTTTACCCCCTCAACTCCGACATGCGCACCGTCATAACACATAATTTTACCCGCTTGTAACTTGAGAAATAATGCACCTATCGACTTCAAATTACTTTCAAACGAATGATCAAAACGATTTTTAGGTCTGAGGCATATAAAGACATTTCTGACCATTCATGAAGAGCGGGGGCTACGCTCCCTTTACCCCCTCAACTCCGACACGCGCGCAGTCATATCACAAAATTTTACCCGCTTGTAACTTGAGAAATAATTACAGTATATCCTGAACGTCACTTTCAAAGACCAGACGATTTCATTTGAATTTGTGGAAAATTCGATGCCTAATTTTAAGGCCGAAAATATATTGAACTAGACCATGACGTAATGGACGTGGACCATATAGAATTTCTGAACAATATCATAGCTGAGGAGCATTATTTTAATTTCTGAGAATACATTCTTGAAATGATTCAGGAAATTACTATCATTTATTTGATCAATAAATTGGCAAAAAAATACATGATCAAATGTTTCTTACCTATAGCTACAATTTGTTCTCTCCGTGGCACAGTGGTTAAGGCATCGCCCTTCCATGTAGGAGTGGAGGGTTCGTATCCCGGCGCTGGCACGGCGATTTTCCCCATTGGGTATTAGGGAAAGCTCAAGCACAATACACCACTCAACCCAGGTGTCGGAAATTGGTACCGGCATTATGGGGGAAACCGTCATGGTGTCCTATATATATAGTGTTAGTTATGAGGCATTTGAAAAACCAATGCACAAGATCATTTGTATCAGGCTTGTTAGGAAATAAAGCATCCTAAGATGCCGATGTTTGTTTGTTTTGTTTTTTTGTTTTGCCGTTAAGGCATTCCGAGACACCAGTAACGTAGCGATGTTTTAAGACGGTTTCTGTTGAGTTCATCTGACATTCCCTGTGCACCTTGGGTATTGTAATTGTGGCTTTATGAGCAGCAGTTAATCTCTGACTCTGTTGCTAAATGGGCTTTTATAGTTGATTGAATTTCTTTTTAATTTAACATGAAAAAGTTGGGCAGGCTGTCTCCAGCACAAGTGAGGGAAAATTGATCATGTGTGTGATGTTATGATAGATTTCAACAAAAAATAAAAAATAGTTCCTGTAGTACTTTACCTGAGAAAACAAAGAAACCTTAACAAAATGACGCAAATATCTAGGCGTGCTCTTGTTCTTCACAAATAGGTTCAATAAGAACCTGTGCTTCACCAAGAGCCGGAGTTAAGTAATTTTGAGAGATCAGACACTCTTCAACAACTGAACGATGCATCCGACCTTTATTTTCGGCATGCTGCCTACTGATGTATCCTATGTACATAATACCTGGAGTTTGTGACAACCTTCTCAAACATCGATGTAGAAATTGAAAAATTTACCTTCGATGAAGGAAAATTTGTCGAAGGAAATTTTCAAATATTCGTCGAATTGAAGGAATATTCGTCAAAAGATTGAAATCGAAAAACATAATATTGAGCCATTCTTTCACAAAAAATATCCAAACAATATGCAATGTTCAGAAATTAAAAGCTACTTATATCAGTTATAATCATAGTTTCTCGATAGATAAAATGGATTCACGCTTTGAATACTTATAAGGCAATGTTTCTGCAAGTGACTGCGCAAATTTCTCAAAAATGATTTGATTTACTGACAATTGAAAATCATTTGAACTTTTTGGGAAATTTGTATGAGAAACAGAAAACGTGAGTAATTATCAGAATTTAGAAAAATGTTCTCAAAACAGATTTTTTTGAACTTCTCTTCACTTTTTTCGAGTGTGTATCCCCCTCTCTCCTTACTGTCTGGAACTTGATCATTCCCGTCTTTTTCTGAACGGAACTCGCGTCATCATTGTTTGAATTATTACCGAGTCAAAAATCATTTTTAAAAAGAGTTAAGGGCCGTTTACACTAGGGGACATTTCAGCTGTGAGGCGCGACACGTGTAAACGAGGCTTACCACTGAGGCTCATATTTGTATGTGTGTGTATACGAAGTTCTAGATTCGCTCTGATCGAATTCGTGAGCGCGACACACGAGAGCCTCGCAACTACCGGGGCGCATAGGGAACTTCGTATATATACACACAAAAATTTGAGACTCAGTGGTGAGCCTCGTATACACGTGTCACGCCTCAAGGTCAAAATGTCCCCTAGTGTAAACGGCCCTTTAGTCAGCAAGATATGCACCAGCGGGACTCCTGTGCTCAGGTTCTTGAGGCTTTACTTCAAATTAGATTTTCTGGGGCGTATGATAGGTCTATGAAAGTAGGTCTATGAAAGGTGCGTGCTTGTGTTTTGAAAGTAGGTCTATGAAAGGTGCGTGTTTTTTGAAACTCTGTCAACACTGACTAAGAATATAAAATTGTAACCACTAATTGCTAATCATGCTATGTAGCCCAGTATAAAGTGCTGTATATTTCATTCAATACCACGAAATTGTCGTAGGGGCACTCTGTGCAAATGTATTGAAGATCAGTTTACGGTCTCACGGTTTCTTATTTCCGGTCTTTGAAGAAATTGAAGATCAGTTGTAAAGAAGCTCACATTTGATTTCACTAACAGTATCTTCTAATTTGCAGTCTTTGAATAAATTGAAGACCAGTTCCAAAGAAACTCAAGTCTTTATTCACTAACAGTACTAGCTGATTCGCAGTCTCTGAACAAACAGAAGACCAGTTCTAAAGAACCTCATGCCAGGTTTGCCCAACAGGATTAACTGATATGCAATCTCTGAACCAACAGAAGACCAGTCTATGCTCACTTGCAGTCTCTGAACAAACAGAAGACCAGTCTATGCTCACTTGCAGTCTCTGAACCAACAGAAGACCAGTTTATGCTCACTTGCAGTCTCTGAACCAACAGAAGACCAGTTTATGCTCACTTGCAGTCTCTGAACCAACAGAAGACCAGTTTATGCTCACTTGCAGTCTCTGAACCAACAGAAGACCAGTTTATGTTCACTTGCAGTCTCTGAACCAACAGAAGACCAGTTTATGCTCACTTGCAGTCTCTGAACCAACAGAAGACCAGTTTATGCTCACTTGCAGTCTCTGAACCAACAGAAGACCAGTTCAAAAGAACCCCATGCCTGGTTTGCCCGCCCATTAGGACCGAGTGAACTACCGCCGCCAGTGGGTCGTGGCGGCAGCAGCGCGGCTGCGCAGAGAAGACCCTCGCCCCAACCTCCTGGTGGAGGCGCGGCTCAGGCACCGCCGCCTCGCGCCCCGCCACGGGCCTGTGCTGCCTGCAGGGGGGCGCGCCAAACGGTCCGTCTTCACTCTGCAGGGGCAGCCAATGAGGAACGTAAGCAGCTGTGAACTCATGCAGTTACTATGTCTTCACCTGTAAATGAGGGTGAAAATCGGTCTATGATAATAGGTCTATCAAAATAGGTATGTGAAAATATGTCTACGAAAATAAGTGTATGAAAATAGGTATACGGAAATACGTCTAGGAATATAGGTATAAGTAAATAGGTATTTGGAAATAGGTCTATGAAAGTAGGTCTGTGAAAATAATTAGTTTGTCCCAGCCAGAGGATCAATGTCAAACGAGTTTCGTTTAAATTTTACGTTCGTCCTTCATGTGAATGATAATCATTGCATTGAATGAATTGCATTTGATATACTTGTATAGTACGCACTTCGAGAGTCACTGTTCTTTGAACACATCTGTCAAAAACATTCGTTTTAAAATTGCCATCAATTTTCTTCAAAAATACCTTTTTTAATTTATCTGGGAATCCCCTAAACTTCAGTAAACTAGTGTTAAATTTTGAACTGAACATTCCGCTCGTCTGGCAACACTACAACACTGTGGAACAAACTTCCTCTGAGTATTAAAATCCCTCAAAGACCGAGAGAATTTAAAGCCAAAATAATTCGTCATCTTGCGTCTCAAAAATAATTCTTTGTTACAGAATATACTGAATAAGTATTGACGAATCTCATTTGCCTGGTATCTCCATTGTTGAATAATCTCCCTTGCTCATTGTTTGATAAGTCAAGACATTACACAACATTTTTTAAGTGTGCGTAGGTATTTTGATTTGATCGCCTAAACGCTGGGATTTGCAAACATGCTTACTTGTATATGTGTGTACGTATTTGGGTGCATGTGCGCATGTGGGTGTGCATATGTGTACATACACCTATGTGCACTGGACTAGCAACTAGCATATACACTATACACACCGCCCTTTTTTTCAATCACAACTTCTAACATAACCCAACACATCATTTAATTTTATTATTGTAAAGCAATCCAAAGCTTAAATGTCTTGTACATGTTAAATGTAATGTTTTCAACCCACAAAATTTGTAATCTTTATTGCTTTCATGAATTAACAAGCTCTTTTTTAACTAAATAAATCAGCCGAAAGATGCATTTTATGTCTTTCCTCTCCGTTTTTGTGTAAGCATCAAACTAGACCGCCATGGTACCTATGTGTGTTTATCAATTGCAGACATTCTGCACCATATTTCAAAGATAATGTGATTTTTTTCTAACATGATACCCTTATAGGGCATTCATGTCTTCTTTCTTATTCACGTCCAAAAATGCTCTTGTTAAGCTAGTGTAGTGCATACTATCATACCATCTCTTACGCTCTAGAGTATATTACAACAACCGCACATAGGATTATTCTGTACTTGGGAACCGTTGTAGAACAATGTTTTCATGTTTCTGACTCAGGTAGACTGTTTTGTGCCACTACATTTAGAGCGAAAATTCCATGAAATTCATGCCGTGACAAAAGATATTTTCTCCGAGTCCCTCGATTGGAATGCTAGTTTATACTGACTAGTTTACGCTGATATTTGCGCACATGCTTACTTGTGTATTGGGTGTATGTGTCACTACGTAATACTTCACTTCACTTCATTATTGTTAAGCATTTATAAAAAATATATAAATTTGTTGCGCGATCACCCACAGATGATCAATAAGAAGCTTATTAACCAATGATCATTTCGCTACAATATTTAATTAAACATCGCTTCGATATTCCATTAGAAATTGTAAGCAGCAACACATACTGAAAAAGTTGTCACGAACTTCCTTTGCTCTTTATCTTATATTTCAGTACATCGCACAGCTTTTTTGTTGAACGCATATGTACTGTGATTGCCTAGATGCATAGATATGTATTTATGTACATGTATGTGTGCGTGTTGGGTGTGTGTGCGTAGGTATGTATGTGCATGCATATCTGAATATATTTTTATGTACATATGCACATATGTGTGTACTAGGCTGACAACTGGCATTTGAACTTAGGAGACTGGTCCTTTTTTTCCTGTTCACTCTTAACTTGTAACAATACCTAACTCGTACTCTCTGTATTATTGTAAAGCATCCATGTAAAAAACTATAAATTTGTTGTGTGATCATCCATTTATACTGAAATAAAATATCAACAAATGAGCGTTATGTTAAAAAATTATTAATAAGAAATACAAATCTTGTAATTCTCGTGGTCCTCATGCTTATTTTTATATTTTTTTCAGGTTTCCTTGAAATGAAATTTTTAAACATCTGCCGAAACCAGTAATTCTAAGATTACTTCCTGGCGTCAAGAATGTCAAAGTTTTATGTCATGTACATGCAAACTGTCAAAAGTGTTTTCACCCCACAATGAAAATGCATCGTACATGAAATTGTGTTGTCTCTCATAATTATAATTACATGTATCATCAAATGTAGATGAAGCAACATTAGGAGTCCATTACCCTCAATCATTTATTTTCGACTAGTGACATGGGTATTAAAATACTCATGTGTGTGTGTCATCTAAGTGTATTAACTTAAGATATTTTAAAAACCAATGATGGTACTTTTGTACCATCCCTATTGGAAATAAACTGTTTTTCTTTCGCGAACTTTAGAGAATTTTGGCACTGTTTTTTAATATGCAATATTTGCCAAACGTGGCCATTGCTGTAAAGCTGCACCTAGCCTAGTAAGGATGCCTGTTAAATAAATAGTAACTCCTGAATACCGTTGTAAAAAACGGAGAACTTAATTCTAGCCCACTTTTTTTGCTGCATTAACCACAATAACTTTTAGAGATTCACGTGAAAAAGAAGAGAAAATGTATTGCCCTTCTAAAGACTATTTCAGATTTCTATGATATGCCACCCTAATCGATTACTCACAAATTGCACTGTTCTGAATATAAAAGGGATCATTATAAGTATTAAAGTTTGTTATTTCCCAAAACTCATAGTGTTTCAGATTACGTACTGTAGCTACATAGTGATTTACATAAAGCACGTGTTCATGTTCTGTTACCGCGTAGTGTAAGCAGCCACATGGACCATGTGGTCCCCTTCCTGCGCATGGTAAAGGAAACGAGGTAGAGTCATTTCTAAGGGAAAATAACGCATCTCCGCTTGCTCGGCTAGCAATAGAAAAGCTTTAGTTCAAAACAGGCTGGTTGGCGTCACTGCAGCAACATGTCTTTCGGCTGATAGTGGTGCTATATTTGGGGCTAGCAGTGTTGCCAGATGCAATCTAAGCAATGCTATTGCTTTGATGCCATGACGTTAACATTGCTATATGTCGTTAGACCAATAGGAGTGTCAGATTTAGAGCTAGCTGTGTTGCCAGATGCAAAATAAGAGCTACAATTGATTCGATGCCTTCTACCGTTCAGAAAGTGGTAAGCTGGCGGGTGGGCAGAGGCCTGCACAGCACCCACATGGGGGCAACCCTCAGCAGGGCCGCCTTCACCCTCGCCTTCAGGATCTGGTCAGAGGTCATCCCCTGCTACTTCGTAGAGGACCTCAGCTCTTCTGCCGCTGCGGTGGACGTCTTTATCGGCTTTGGGGCGCGTTAGTAGATTTGTTTCCCTTGTTATATCGCACTCAATTGATGCGTAATGTTGCACCCAATTGGATTACAACAGTACGCGAGTATTACACCCAACTGGAGCACCACAGTACGCGAGTATTGCACCCAATTGGAGCAGAAGATGTTGATGGAATAGTGTAGACATGGGGTACGTTAGTACGAGAGTAGTATACCTAGTTCGTGCACAACAATGTTGGCCTGGTGTGGACACAGGGCAAATCAGCATACGAGTCGCATGCCTAGCTGGTGCACCCATGTGTTGGCATCACGTAGGCACGAAGCACGTCAGTACGACGTGCAGATGTGGGGCACGAGTGTGGTTGTGTTGTTGGTGTTGTGGAGATGTGCGTCATTCTTTATTGTTATTATATATGTCGTTTCACCACGGAAGACGCTACAAAGACGTTTCATCGGTGAATTCGACGTTCCCTAGTCCGTCATTTCGGTACCTAAAGCAAAAATCATTCCTATCACCGCCGTGTGGCGGCATGGTTGTAGTTTTGAGGTATATTAAGTTTTATTTTAGTGCTGGCATGGTGTGTCGTTCAGCTCGCCTGGACCAGGCAGAAAGGCCATCACCACGCGCTGGCTCGCAAGTCAGCTCCTTACACAAATGTGCGTCATTCTACAGATATTAGGCGCAGATTTGTGCAGATATTTTGTTTAAATTGCTTAAATGATTGCTTTTATTGCTTAGACAATTGTTTATATTGTGTAGTTAATTGTTCATTTTGTTTAGATAATTGATTAGGTGATTTAGATTATTGTTCAGGGAATTTAAATAATCGTATAGATAATTGAGATTTTTATAAATATGTTACACAACTCGAGTACCAACCAAACTAAGAAAACAATTTAGAAAATTGTTTAGATGCTACACAACCCGAACACGGTAAATAACGGTAAATATGCTACACAACTCGAGCACGAACCAAATGACAGGAGCGAGTAACGCCTGACGTTGCCAGGTTCACACCTGGGCTGCAGCACGGCCTTCGACGGGGCTGGTGGGGAGCTGGGCCACGCCCTGCACCTCCCAGCACACGCCCAGATCCACCTCGATGATGATGACCCCCTCAGTATAGTGCCTGATGTCGGCACCGGCATACTGCAGGTACTGAGATCAGTGTAGTGCCAGATGTCGGCACCGGCATACTGCAGGTACTGAGATCAGTGTAGTGCCTGATGTCGGCACCGGCATACTGCAGGTATCAAGTTCAGTGTAGTGCACCGCATTAGCTAGGAGTATCTCCAGATATTAAGTTCAGTCTTGTGCCCGAAGTTCAGTATAGTGCCATGGGATACTACAGGTACTAAGTTTAGTCCGACCTGTAATGTTTTCGGATATCTAGTTGAGTAAATTTACTGTAGTGTCCGATATTGGCAATGGAATACTGCATGTACCAAGTTCAGTAGACATGTATAATTCCGACGTTGGCATTGGGTATTTTTCAGATACCAAATTCAGCACAATGCCCAACACTGACGTTTGGAATCTCAAAGCACCAAACTTAGCTACTTGTTCATGCGTATTTGGTTCATGTCACCCTTCGAACACCATCATTTGCTTTAAATTGTGCACAAAATCATCGCCCTGTTTTTGGCATCGCTTTTGCGAAAACATGTGACACGATTGTGTGACTAATAGAGAACAGAAGTGCGACCAATAGAGATGTTTTCTCTACGAGTGCTTGCTGCAAATCTTAGTGATTTGTCTGCACTACCTTCCAAAACCCATACTAAGTTTCAGAGCTATCACTAGCTTCCAAAGTCCAAGCTAACTTTGAAAGTCCACTTTATCTTCCAAGTTTCAGAGCTAACACTAACTTCCTAAGTTCAATTTAACTGTGAAAGTACACTTTATCTTCCATTCATGGCGTCATCGTTTCTCTCTTGAACAAGAAGTACCAAAGCGGAATGCATTAGAGTTCGGTCACTGCTATTTTGTGTTGCATTAGATTGGACTTAGTTATTTCTTTCATCAGAGGATACCGGGTTTTATCTTATATCTCATCTTCGGGTCCAAGGTTCAAAGTCCAAACTAATTTTCTAAGTTCGCACTAACTTCAAAAGTTTACATTTACTTCCGAAGCCTACATTAACTTTGTAAAACAATACTTACTCCCAAAGTCCAAATAAACTTTCAAAGTCCACAAAAACTTTCAAAGTTCAAACTAATTTCAAAAGTTCACACTTATTTCCGAAGTCCACTCACTTTCATAGTTACGCTAGCTTTTAGGGTCCACACCAACTGTCAAAGTCCGCACCAAGTTTCAAAACTCACCCTAACATTTAAAATCCACACTACGTTTAAGAGCTTATATTAACCTCCGAAGTCGAGGCCAACCTCAAAAGTCCTCTCTAATTTGCAAGTGCACACTATAGCTGACGTGTGGGCAGGTGGCCGTACATGAGATCGGCCACGTGCTGGGCCTGCGGCATGTGCAGCGAAATGCCTCCGTCATGTACGCCATATACAGCCAGGTGAGCTTGTTTACTGCCTTCACTGCTATGGGTCAAACTGAAGTTCAATTTTCAACTCAAATTTAAAGCATCAAGGGGTTAGCAATTTTATAAATACCAAGCATTAACTGGGTTCATTAAATGCCATTAATTTTTAAAGATTGTTGAAATGTTTCAAACGACCCACAGGTGGGTCGACATGTGTGCCCCTAGGTGAATTGCTGATTCACCTACCGGTATAAATGAATGACATTTCATCTGTTTCGCTGTATTTCCAAAAATAACTGCTATCATTCGAGGTGAAATGTTATCTTGCAATTGTATATTCCTATTTCTCGGAAAGGCTAAAAATGAATTCGACCAGTAAAGTCGATTTCCCAATTCTGCGACGTACAACCTAACCAAACCAACCATTAACTACCGCGAGAACGCAGTGAACGTCTTAGGCTGTGAAAAAATATTATACTAACGAAGCTACGCGCATGTTTATTAAAGAGGGTACTTTTTGTAGCTTGGAACCTGGAAAAGTAGTAAAAAGTTTTGAAGCCTTGACGCTGTTTGTTTTATTTTTTAATAAATTATTTTTCACGGAGGTAAACTAGGTTGTTCGAATAAATTATCAAAGAAAGGTAATTCGATCAGTTATTTACACTCAGTATGAAGGCAAACTGCTTCTTCCGTGTTATTCTCAAAAGTGAGTAAATTAATTATTTTACTTCCAAATGATTTTTTGTTGGAATTATCAATTTTTTAGTCTGATGCTCTTGATTTGTGCTTAGAGATTTTAATTTAATATTAGAAATGCGTGTAATGGAAAAAAGCTACTAATTTTCAGGAGTTATCATTTGAAATCATTTCCCCTATCGTTGGTAGTCATTGCCCCTATCGGTGGTAATTATTACCCCTATCGTTGGTAGTTATTGCCCCTACCGTTGGTAGTTATTGTCCCTACCATTGGTAGTTATTGCCCCTATCGTTGGTAGTTATTGCTCCTATCGTTGGAAGTTATTGCCCCTATCGTTGGTAGTTATTGCTCCAATCGTTGGTAGTTATTGACCTTACCGTTGGTAGTTATTGCCACTATCGTTGGTAGTTATTGCCCCTATCGTTGGTAGTTATTGCCATTATCGTTGGTAGTTATTGCCCCTACCGTTGGTAGTTATTGCCCCTATTGTTGGTAGTTATTGCCCTTACCGTTGGTAGTTATTGCCCCTATCGTTGGTAGTTATTGCCCCTATCGTTGGTAGTTATTGCCCCAATCGTTGGTAGTTATT
>JACJUY010003300.1:3188-23793 GCA_014220935.1 Platorchestia sp. MABIK | reverse complement strand
AGTTTGTTCAGGGTGTTGTGTACTTGCCGTTAGCATAAAATCTCTCCGATAATCTCTGCAGTATTAATACTTATCCTCGTGAGGACATCCCATCAAATCAGACGCGCACAGAAAAGCGGGCTGTGTAAGTGGTATACCTTCACATTGGTGAGTACCATTCTTGTTTTAGTATATGTAACGTGGATTCTTTATAATTCAATTTTTCTTGTATTTTGGGTTGCCTATATTTTGTGTAGTTGATGATTTCTTAGAGGTACGCCAAACCCTCATTTCCGAAAACCCGGTCTCCTTGTAAATGTAAATTAATGAGGGGTAGGACCGAACATATCTCGTGACACACTTCCCGTGTCAGTTAGGGGAATAATTAGCTGCAAATAATAAAAAGCGTGCCTGTACTGCAGTTTCAATTGGGAAGTAGGGACAGGAATAATATTTTAGAAAGGAATATTATCAAGACGGGTTTGTTTCTTTGACGTCCACATCTCACCGATTGAAATTGGTTTCATCTGGAAGGCATTGAAGCCCAGAAAGTTACGCCCAGATACGCCAATAATACACTTTTGTAGAATGATTTTGTAAATGTTTAAAAATTTTTTAATATTCAAAAATGTTGTATTTAGAAATGATGCCAAGTTCTGAGATAATTCCTTATGTTTTAAATTCTAAGATAATTCCTAATGTTTAAAATATTTAGATAAGATGAAATGTTTTAAGTTCTTCGAATAAAGGCTTCTTTATGGCCCAAATTATAGTCTCACTATAGTGGCAGACTGATTTTGGCAGTTTTCCATTATAGTGGGGTTGTAATGAAAGGTCTAAACATCACAAAGCCTTGAAGACGGGAGCAGTAAATGAGACCAAAGGAGCCACTCAAGCCTTGGCATCTATGATTCACATACAAAAGCAGAAATGGGTCGTGGTCGTCGCCTTCGCTGTACGGTATCTCGAGAAACGCTCGCTCAGAAGGTAAGCGCTAAAATAAATTCATAGGATGTATTCAGTTTATATGTAGAGTCCAGAATTTCAAACGATCATCTGCATGATGAATTCATCCTAATAAGTCTGTGATTTTCAAGATATCTTCCACCATGACAAAGTCAAGGTGACAATATTAGGCATCAAGCTTATCCAGAAATAAACATGACTGCAAGTAGAGAAAAAATGAGACACACAGAATACTAATATTAGCCCGTTTAAGAGTAATTTAAAGTCGATGGGTGCATTCTTTCGAAAGTTATGAGTGGGCCAACTTAAGTTTCTCGACTGCGCGCGAGTCGGAGAAGCTCATCGGTAAAGTTCTGTGTTTTCCTGAAAACCGTTAGGGTCGTGTGTACAATATGGGAAGAGAGAATATTTCACTCTTTGGTTTGAGAGTAATTTGACGTCGATAGACGCATTCTTTCAAAAGTTAGAGCGCCTTCAAAGCTACCCCTTTTTTACCCTATTTTTAGGGAGAATGAGTGTGTTCAAGTTTGTGTTCGCGCGCGTGGTCGAAATTTGGCACGCCGGTAGAACAATCGTTATTTTACGCTAACCTTGACAGTTTGAATTAGAATTGAATAACAAAAAAGTGTAATCTAATACACCCTACATCCTTGCATATACACGTGAAATATCAGCAACATTTTTTCGTCTAGTATTATGTACTTTTACAAAAATTTATTTCGAACGTACAAACGTTACTGGCCGTTTAAGCAATTTTTAGGGTAACTTAAAATTTTATCTAGGGGCACGCCATGGTAGACAAAAGTGAGGTAGCGGCAAACCAGTCTTTCATAGAATCGATTGGTGTGCAGGGGACGTCATGGAAACGGACCAATAGCAGCGCTTAGATTTCATCTGGCAACACTGCTAACCCGAAATCTGGCATCATTTTTAGCGTTAGTGCGTCACTGGTACGACAATCTGGCAGTGGCACCGCAGTGCTGTTCAAATGAAGTGTTCACGAGTCGAGTGAATCGCAATGTCGCCGGCTCAAGTTAAATTAAAAAGTGTTCTGTTATTTGGTGTCAGAATAATTCTAAAAATCAACACTAGATATTTCAATGTCCTGGTTTCAATTTTAAGGAATTGATTGCGCCGAGTAGAATTATCCAGTCAAATAATTTAAATGTCGAATTCATGGTTGCAGCCGCCATTTCTAAAAGAACGACTGCAGAAGAATCCTTTCGGCATTAAAGATGCTCTAAGTGGTGTTGAAAAGTGGTGTTGTGCTGTTGTTTAATGATCACAGGAGTTTGGACTGGAAGTTAAGAAATTAAACTTTGAATCTTGTTTAAATGTAATTTAAAAAGGATGGCTCATAGCTGATTTTTTCCCTTGATAAAGTTGCATTTTTCTATCAAATATTTGAAACCAGATGCAGTAGAACAGTTCAAATTCAACATGCCAGTTCCATAGGAAAATGCTGTTGACACGTTTAAAATGAAAATTTAGAAGAAAAAAAAAATAGGAAAATGATGTGCTATAATTCAGTGCTGATTAATGACACACTCCTTATTTTCAAAAATTTTTAATAGCTTTATGAGCTTTTCATTCCAAAAGGTAGCCTAAATCTTGTGGTAGGGTGCTATCAGCTTTAATAGTATCTAAATTTTTGAGTGTAAAGTAATCCGGAAGTAGGATGGGATAACAAATTTTACCAGGTTTCCAACAAAAAAAAATTAACTGGCATTAAAATTTTGATCGGTCAATATTGATTTTAAGCCCATCACGGAAATTGAAAATTCCGTTCCTAAGAATCACTAAAGGAACACATTTAAAAACGTTTTACACAAATGACATTCTGCTCGCTGATGCGTTATTTTCAAGTTATTCAACTTTGAAGTTATAAGAACGTCGGATATAAAAGTGAAGGAACGGACACGTAAATATGCTGTGATACGATATTAACGTAACGATGGGTGAGGTTAGGGTAGGTTATGGTAGGTTAGTTAAATAAACTAACAAAAAATAACATATATCAACCTAAAATATGTTACCTTTACTTACCCAAACCGAGGCTGTGATTTTCGCGCCAAGAAGTGGGCGTCTCCCGCCAGAAAAGTGGGCGTCACCGAACAATGCAGCGACTAAGCAACCGACTATAAAATGTTATTCCTATCTGAACGTAATTATTGATATATCTCAAAAATAACGCATCAGCGAGCAGAATGTCATTCATATAAAACGTTTTTGAATGTGTTTCTTTAGTGATTCTTTGGAACGGAATTTTATTTCCGTGAAAGGCTTAAACTCAAAATTGACTTTTTGCACTCTCCTTTATGTTGAAATTAGCATGTAGTAAGCTTAGAACCTACAATGCTCAGCATGAAAGCTATTTTGAACTGCAGACTGTAAAACTTGTGTACTGTATTTTGGACGCATTTTTAGAATAGTTTTTTTCTCGTGTAGCCTATCATATCAGAAATTTTTAGATTATCTAATAATAAATTTCTACCTTGTAGCTAAACGTCAAGGTGAGAGATGACAAGAGAAATGCAAAATCTTGTATATGATTTTCCATTGTAAAGTGCCACTTTTTATGGCAATCATCTTTTTGAGAATGACACTGTTCTAAGCATCCTTGGAAATGTATTTTTATAGATATCTAACTGTTCTTCTATGCTTACCATTTATGCTGCTCTATTTGCTACTATCAATATTTTTGAGATATGAGGTGCAAATTCTTGCTGCCTATCATAATTTTATTGTGAGTGCTTCAAAAATGTCATGTGAAGCAACAAAGCCATGTTTCAAAAAAGCATGTCTAATGTTTATGTCAATGATTGTATTAGTATTTTGCTCTCCTTTTGTTTTTAATAGAAGTAAAATGAGTCTGGTAATCCACTAAGGAATACATGCAAGCAAAAATGAAATTTAGAACATTCTCCAGATTTAGGGCTGATTTTCTTTACTCGTCATTTTTTATGAGTCGTACTAAATTGGTTTTGGATTTTTCAGACTTGTTCTTTCATAGTTTAGGTTATGTGACATTGGGATTATTATTAAATACCACCGATAAATTGATGTGTATTACCCAACATTAACTGTTATTGAAAAATTGTGAGAACAAGCTTGAGTGCGTTTACTTGTGTTGTTGTACTTGAAGCTATATTTCCAATAGGTCTATTCTTGGGGAATCTCACGCGTAAGATAAAAAGAAGAACCCACGTAAAAATATGCATTTTTATTTATTTCCTTTTATGGCAAACGTTTTGGAATGTTTTAATTCCATCTTCAGTGATGAAAAAATACAAAAAGGTCAAAAAGATAAAAACCTTAATATATAGAAAGTTCATAGAAGTTAAAAAAATAAGCATTCAAACATCTATAAAACTTACATCCTACTGATAATTCAACTACAGGAAAAACGATCATTCTCATTGGCTCAATCACCCACCCTTTTACAAGTACATACATTCATACATTTACACATGGGAACCTAACAAACAGACGCGAGCAAACACACTCCACATACATACATACACACAGAAATATGTCAGTAGGTTAACGCAATGTTTAGTTTCGCCACACTCAAGTCTTTATTTAAGTCAGGCTTATGAGTAGATATGAACAGAGATTATAAAATGCGAAGATCTAGTTCGTTGTTGGTGGTACATAGAGTGGAGAAATTTTTTGTTCTGAAAAGATGATTAAATTGCTGACAATGATCTCCGATTGATGAATGAGAAGGAGAGGAAAGTATGCGACCTGTTCTATGGGAAATTCCTGCATGTTGGCTGTGTCTAATAAATTATTGAAGTTTAGTACTACCAACACAAGTCTGCATGCAGCAGTCACACTTATACAAATAAACACATCCACTCCACAGGTATTCCTCCAGACGTTCTTTCCTCCTAAAATAAGAACCGATTTAAAAACTATTTCTGTAAAACACACGGATGTCAACTGAAGTGAAAAACCTACTAACCAGAGATACAACTTCTCTTTTCAGTTCCGAGTTCATATAACCCATAAAAGGTAGCTCTACAAACAATTTCTGTTTTGCTACGCTCAAGGTGACAGGAGATGGACAGTATTTTTTTATCTAGAAATTTTCTTACCGAATTATCAATTAGAAATTTTGGATACATACAATTCTTAAACAATAATGTCCTAACATAATCTATTTTACGGTGGAATATTTCAAAACTGCTAGATATACGATAAGCACGGTGAAGTAATGAAATTATGCAGGATTTTATATATCCCTTACAAATACAACTGAAATAGTTCGTACTTAAGCCAGTAAATGTTGGTTTCCTGTAGACAGAGGTCATGAGCCTGGAGTTTGACTTTTTCACGAGAACATCTAAGAAAGGGATTTGGCCATTTTATTCTATTTCCATGGTAAATTGAATATTAGGATGAGATTCATTGATATATTCATAAAAACTAGTAGCTTCATTTTCAGAACGGAACAAAACAAACGTTGTGTCCAAATATCTACGGTAGAATAAGGGCTTAAATTCTGTAGGTCAGTGGGCCAAAAAAATTTTTCTCCGTGTTTATTTGTTTAAGTGTGACTGCTGCATGCAGACTTATGTTGGTAGTCCTAAACTTCAACAATTTATGAGACACAGTCAAAATTCAGGAATTTCCCATAGAACCGGTCGCATACTTTTTTCTCCTTCTCATTCATCAATCCGAGATCATTGTCAGCAATTTAATCATCATTTCAGAACAAAAAATTTCTCCACTCTATGAACCACCAACAACGAACAAGATCTTCGCATTTTAGAATTTTTGTTCATAACTACTCATAAGCCTGACTTAAATAAAGACTTGAGTGTGGGGAAACTAAACATCGCGTCAACCTACTGACATATTTCTGTGTGTATGGATGTATGTGGAGTGTGTTTGCGCGCGTCTGTTTGTTAGGTTCCCATGTGTAAATGTATGAATGTATGTACTTGTAAAAGGGTGGGTGATTGAGCCAATGAGAATGATCGTTTTTACTGTAGTTGAATTATCAGTAGGATGTATGAATGCTGATTTTTTTTAGCTTCTATGAACTTTCTGTATTGTAAGGTTTTTATCGTTTTGATCTTTTTGTATTTTTTCATCACTGAAGATGGAATTAAAACATTCCGAAGCGTTTGCCATAAAAAGGAAATAAAGAAAATGTATATTTTTACATTGGCTCTTCTTTTTATCTTACTTAAAGCGATGTACAGTACTTCTCTGCCTTATT
This sequence comes from Platorchestia sp. MABIK, assembly GCA_014220935.1. NCBI lineage: Eukaryota > Metazoa > Arthropoda > Malacostraca > Amphipoda > Talitridae > Platorchestia > Platorchestia sp. MABIK. Next base: position 17,618 of record JACJUY010003300.1, on the reverse strand, counting down.
TGGTTGTACTTGATGCTATGTCCAGTGTTTCACTGCGTATTACTTTTCATTTAATTTTTCCTTTTTCTCTTATTTTTTCTCTAATATATTTCCACAGCTCCTCTTTGCTCTTTTCCCCTATCACTTTCTCTCTTTAGACTCCTCATATTTTTACATTCTGTTTTACACTGTAGTTTGTCATTGTCTCCACTTCCTTGTGTATGCATCTCAATATTGCTTCATGTTCAGCATCATCTCTCGTTACAACTGACCTCTTTTATTAAAGACTCTCACCTGCATCTCGATTTATCATGTTCGCACTAACAGATTACAATCTCTACCCTTACTAACAACTGAAATGTGTGCTTATTGAGCCAAAAAGTAATTCAAAAACTGCTAGTTTAAGAAGTTCACTAATTTTATTTGCCTTTCAGGTAAAGAAAAAAGAAAAAGAAAAACAGTTTATTTCCAATAGAGATGGTACAAAAGTACCATCTTTGGTTTTTAACATATCTTAAAGTTAATACACTTAGATGACACACACACACGAGTATTGTAATACCCACGTCACTAGTCGAAAAATGATTGAGGGCGATGTACTCCTAATCTTGCTTAATCTACATTTGATGATACAGGTAATGATAATTTTAAGAGATAACACAACTTCATGGACAATGCATTTTCATTGTGGGGTGGAAACACTTTAGACAGTTTACATATACATGACATAAAACTTCGCAATTCTTGACGCCAGGAAATACTATATGAATCGCTTGTTTCGGCCGACATTCAAAAATGTTATTTCAAGGAAGCGTGAAAAAAAATATATATACATATATAAGCATGAGGGACACAAAAAGTACAAGTTTTGTATTTCTAAGTAAATCATTTTAACATAACGGTCATTAGTTGATAAACATTTTATTTAAATATAAATGGAGGATTACACAACAAATGTATAGTTTTTACATGAATGCTTTACAATAATAAAGAGATGACGAGTTAGGTAATGTTACAAGTTGAGAGTGAACAGAAAGAGACCATTATCTCTAGTTAAAAATGCCAGTTGTCGGTTTAGTACACACATATGTGCATATGTACATATAAATATGTACACATATACGTGCACATACATACCTACGCACATACAAACACCCAACACGTAAACATACACTATCGTGATCCTTCCTCGTTGTTAGTACTTGGATCGTTTTCATAAGTCATTTATTTCCGATGACGTATTTTTCAGTATATTTCTGATGTAACTCTGTCATTAATATTTTCTGATGTCATTTATTTCTGATAATTATAGGGTGAATAATTACAAGGGATTAAATGAACAGGCTTAAAAATTCGTAATTTAATATTAAAATGATGACTTGAAATAATGGCGTCTTCTTATTCAAATTAGTTAACACAATCGATGGACAGAAATTTATTTATAATAAGCTCATATCGAGGTGAGGCCTCGTTACTGAATCAGTCAGCGAAACAGATTATATAATACAAATGTGAAATTACGCCGCACACATCCTAGGTACAGAATAATGCTTCGTACACTGAAGGTGAATTACAAGTAGCCTAGACGTGAAATAACATGACATGCATGATAATGGTATAACACATGAAGGATTGATACTCATCTGCACTCAAATTCCAGATTGGCGATTAATCCAAATTAGCCAAAACATGACTACAATGATAGTCGCCTTGCATACCCGCGAGGGTAGCGGACGGAAGCACAACCTCTACTTCACAACGCTGCCGCAGTAACGATGTGAAGTAGCCTCCCAGACGTGGTAGCTGCGGCATCTCTGTTACGCCTGAGAACAAACATGTCCTCATTTACAATCCTTTACGTCAATAATTTATCGGAAATAGCGAGTGTCGTCAGATAATCAGATTAGATTAAGTTTGCATATTAATTAACAAGTTATTTATATAGAATAGACGGGACTCTAACTATCTACGGAAAGAGTTGAATTATATGAAGAGAGATGGAAGTGTTCGGCAGTGCAGCTTTCTTCAGACGTGGGTGACGCGGCACTCCCAGAGTGGGGGGTATCAGGGTGGGTTATCTTTCAAACGACGCTTCTCGATGTACTGTAGTAACCGTTGGTTGCGATGTTCTAGACGATGTTCTTAGAGCCAAGCATATGCTGTTCGTATCGACGAGAATATATTTTGTGAATACGGATCTTTTCCGAAGGTGATCGTAGGCCAAACGAACCCTTCTTCGTAACGTTTATTTAAACACGACGGAGGGTAGCTGAAACGTAAACCACAACAAATTCCCCCCACGTCGAAAATTTTAACTTTTTCAAGCTCCTGCTTGATTATAATCTTCTTCTTGACCTCAACATGTGCGACTACAATGTCGAATGACGCGTAGTTCCGAGAATTCAAAAGGTGAAGCAGACGAACGAGATTTGCTTAAATAAACGCTCTGATTCGAGGTGCCATGTGAAGGCGTATGTCCAGTTGATTTTCGTCAAATCCTGTTCCTGACAACCGACGCCGGCATCACTCTCTCGCCGCCGTGATCGCCACATTTAGCAATCTTGAAGTTAAATAACTTCGGAAAAAAATAATCTTGGTCGCGCAGAGTCCAAGAGGGCTTCCAACCGATGAATCTCTGACAGAAGAATTTTCTCCGGGTAAAACCCCATGTGGTCTCAGAAAGAAGTGGACGTTTTCCTTTAATACGGGATGTCGCCATCTNTGGGATTGCGCCACGCCGCGCGCTAACCAGCTGATGCTCGTACGCGAGATGTATGGGCCCGTGTGTGTGCACCGTAGCCCTCTCAGCTGTGACGCTTACTGCCCTGGTGTTCGCTCTCCAGTCCCGTGTGCAAATCAGAGATGTGAGTCACGCCTACAGATGTACGCCAGTGTGAAGTCGTCCCGTCGTCCAAGCAGTGGTTTGCACAGGCCCGTGAGCATCCACGTCAAGTTCGCACATTCTGAGTGTACGTGCGCTAGTGCGTGTACGTGTACGGCTCGTCACCACCACCCAGAATCACTACCATGCGCATTTCAACAGCTGCCACATGTCGCTGTGTGTCATAACTCTAGTGCGAACATTCATTATTCTATTGCCCTGTCATATAAGTATTATTTAATAATAAAATAAAATACTTCATGTTTCATTTTACACTTAAAAGTCACTGCGGTTTCAAACGACAAACATCATAAAATGAGTTTCTACCATGCGCACTTCAACAGCTCGCTGTGTGACTGAACTCTAGTGCGAACATTTATTATTCTATTATTCATGCGCACTTCAACAGCTGCCACACGTCGCTGTGTGACTTAACTCTAGTGCGAACATTTATTTTTCATTTATTATTCTGCTATATAAGTTTCATTTAATAATAAAATGAAATACATTATGTTTCATTTTACACTTAAAAGTTACAGCCGTTTTAAACGACACATATTATACAATGAGTTAAACCAAATAACAGCGCAGTTACTGCGATACTACCGCATGTCATAATGTATTGTTCGTATGTCACAATGTAGTGTTAACAGTACAAATCTCATTTAGTTTCTATTATAAATTGGTAGTTAATTTGAGAAATCACCAAGTGTTATATCAATTGAATTTAAAAACCTTTTAGTGCTGAAGCGTTTTGCAAGTTGCATTTTTTGTGTATTTATGCCCATTGAATTCGATTACTTTACTTAGAAAATTTGCCAAACAAATTTTATGTGCTCATATCGGTATAATTAATTGTCACTTCCCTTTCGTTACTATAATTTTGGTCGTAAATTGCAAAATAAAAGAACCTCTATGATCACATTGGGGACAAAGGAACCTTAACGGTTGCACACAAGGAATAAATGCTATAGATTTCATCACAAATATTGCACCTTTTTCGATTGAGTCAGGAAATTGTGTACAGCCTCTGTACACACCACTTCCCCTGTCAAATATGACATACAAGGATAATGCTTCATCAACGCGGAATTCTTTTCAGTTGCGCTGGCGGTAATGAGACAGTTTTTAAATGAAAATTTAAAATTGTGACCACACTACTTAGTACTACAAAGTTTGTTCATTTTTTCTGTCTTTACGTGACAACTATAATATATTAGACGATATTTAATGTCATTTTCAAAGCTTCTCAAGTGAGTAATAAAAAGTATATTATAAATGAAAGACAATTACAGGTAATAATATTCATTTGAATATGTGATGCATTATTTCATTATTTATTTATCTTATAATTATTGATTATTTATAATGAAAGAAATGGAGAAGAAGTACTTTAAAAGCATTTACTTTGAACGTTTCGAGTCTTGGCTCATTCTCAACAAAAAGTCTGCAAATATAATAATGGACAAGTCAGTACATCCCAAACTACAGAAAACAGAATATAGGCACAAAAAAATGTACTTAGATTAATAATAATTTATCGGTTGATTATTTTCAGAGGGTATGCACTATTCATTTCATTGAGAGAAATATGAGTTTATGAATGAATAATGACTCTGAAATACGTAGGTCTAAGTTGGCGGTACAAGTATCGAATATTTTAAATTTGCTAATGTCAATAATCTGTTCACAGGAACCAATACTACAATGTTGTTTTATATTAGAATGAGTAGAAGTAAGCAAGCAGCCTGTACAATGTACGACGCAGGTAAGTGCATAATCTAACTGCATTGCGACATCTCGTAACGCATTATAGACGATACAGCGACTTCTGGCAATGAGATAACTCTGGACCAGTGGACAAGACGCATTTTTCACGCACACGGACGCTGCAACACACGTACATGAAAATGTGCGAACTTGACGTGGATGCGGCCCGGGACGTGCTGTTGTGATGTTGCTCTGCACAGCCGAGCACTGTGCATGCTTGGGATGAAGGTATGCGCGTCTCTTGTGAAGCCGTGTTGCAGACCCATGCGTTTGTTACACGTCCTCCGCAGCAATTAACTGGAATTTCAATTTTTGGTCATTTGGTGATCTTATAGTTTCGAAATTTTCACTCCTTTCTTTGCAGGCAGCCATTACATGCATCCACATAAGCATATCATTCACTCTGCCATTTCACATTTACATAAAGGACATATTTCCTAGTTTAATTCCGTTCTTACTTAGACATGGTACTAAATTATAATTACGATTCGCAGAAAGAGGCAACACAAAACTTTCTAATAGCACAATAACATCTTAACGTTGAATTTTAAAAAGTGATAGAGCAGTATGACATTCGAATCGAAATAGGATTAATCATTTTTTTAAAGTTACATTTACATTTTTCGTTACGAAGTTCTAATTTATAAGCATTAAACAAATTCTCAACTAGTAATTTCATGATATTCTTTTCAAATGAAGAAACAATAATTTTGATGAGCATGAATTACATTTCAGTATTCAATTCGCGGTCACATATAGTTATCAGTTGACTATAAATTTGACAAGTAAATTAAAATGACAAAAAAAGAAGAAGTTAAATTCTCACGTCATTACGTATCATGCTTTTAAATTTTATGTCCAAATTTTGTGTTAAACATATAGAGTCAGCCGTGCGTGGTGGCAGAGTGGTAGGGCGGCAGTGAAGTAACCACTAGCTCGGGCGGAGGCTTGAAATCTCAAGTGGCATAGCATGCGACAGAGGGTAGGCCAAAAAAAACAATGGACCAGGCTCTTGGCCAGACGCGTTCCACAGCTCCTTCGCCTCACAGCGCACAGCCTCACAGCTTTCTCAACATCACACACCTCATTCACGCTCAACATTCTTCTCAACATGATAGATCACATGATAAAACATTGCGTTGAAATTTAGATATGGACGTGAGAATGAAATTGTCGGTAAATAACAATATTTGTATCATCAAATTTTGTACGTATTATCAAATTTATGATTTATATGGTGTAAGTAAATTTTTATCATTATTGCTCGGAAAATTTTTTTTTTTACTGAATGAAATTTTCTTTCAAATGAGTCTCCTTTAGTGGATAAAACATCATTGAATTTTTTTATAGGCATTCTATTCAAAGTTTTTAACTATAAATAACATTTTAGAAAAATTTTCAAACTATATTGCAGTGCCGTTAATTTTACAAGTAAAGTTTTTTAAATTTTGAGATTCTGAACGAGCGAAGATGACAAAGTTTGAATGTTCAACGTAAATATGAAATCTGAACGCTAGGTGCTATAAATGAATGAGCTGCATGAGCGTCTCTCGTTGAAACAAAATACAGCATTAAATGTCAATTATCTCAGTGATCAGTCTATTGCGAAACTAGGTTAAGTGAACTAGGTTAAACATTATTGTACACCTTAGAATAATGTGATGGTAGGATGCCCTAGAAGTCGCTGAACTTGTTCGGGCCCACAGGTAGCTATACTCTAGTTTGACCATTGTACTAGCCTTAAGAATCATTCTACCTCTGTATCACCTGTGGTAAATAAATTGTTTAAATTGTTTGTTTAAACAAAATGGCGTCCGAAGTTTCACAGCTCGTGGATAAATTTTCACAGCATTCTGTTCTAATTAATTACTCAAATACAGTTATTCTGTGGAATAATTAATTGAATGAAGCTTGATTTTAATTTGGTAAGTCGTCTGTAATTAAATGTTTCGTACATTGGGTATTTCCAAATACATAGACAATTAAATACACACAATGATATAAATGAAATAAAAATTTTGAACTGGTTATGAATTGAAATAATTAGCACAATGGGCACAAACATGATTAGAAATGGCTAACCTGAAGCATGACAATTCAAAGATAATAAATCACAATAGAAATAAACGCATGATTAGACACATGAATAATTACGTAGCAATAAACAATGGTATGAAATAAATGGGTTCACAATAGACACAATAATGGCAAATAGTCTAAATGGGCAAAATAGGATAAATTGGGTGATGCAAATGCGTTTATAATTGGGTACAAAATATTAAAATGGGTACAATGATAAATGAGATGAATTTTCTAATGACAACATCAATTTGGCCAATCGCGGTAATTTTTATTTTTTTTTAATTGTTATGATTTGGTAACGTGACGTTGAGCGGTCCCTTACGGATCGTGAATTCAGAAAGATTAAGCAGTTATTATTAATAAAACAGACTTTAATCTCACTACGCTGGCCACCATTTTATCGTGATCCTTCCTCGTTGTTAGTACTTGGATCGTTTTCATAAGTCATTTATTTCCGATGACGAATTTTTCAGTATACTTCTGATGTAACTCTGTCATTAATATTTTCTGATGTCATTTATTTCTGATAATTATAGGGTAAATAATTACATGGGATTAAATGAACAGGCTTCCAAATTAGTAATTTAATATTAAAATGATGACTTGAAATAATGACGTCTTCTAATTCAAATTAGTTAACACAATCGATGGACAGGAATTTATTTATAATAAGCTCAAATCGAGGTGAGGCCTCGTTATTGAATCAGTCAGCGAAACAGATTATTTAATACATAATGTGAAATTACGCCGCACACATCCTAGGTATAGAATAATGCTTCGTACACTGAGGGCGAATTACAAGTAGCCTAGACGTGAAATAACAAGATATGAATGATGATAGTGGATACATGAAGGATTGATACTCATCTGCACTCAAATTCCAGATTGGCGATTAAACCAAATTAGCTAAAACATGACTACAATGATAGTCGCCTCGCATACCCGCGAGGGTAGCGGACGGAAGCACAACCTCTACTTCACAACGCTGCCGCAGTAACAATGTGAAGTAGCCTCCCAGACGTGGCAGCTGCGGCGTCTCTGTTACGCCTGAAAACAAACCTGTCCTCGTTTACAATCCTTTACGTTAATAATTTATCGGAAATAGCAAGTGTCATCAGATAATCAGATTAGATTAAGTTTGCATATTAATTAACAAGTTATTTGTATTGAATAGACGGGACTCTAAGTGTCTACGGAAAGAGTTGAATTATATGAAGAGAGATGGAAGTGTTCGGCAGTGCAGCTCTCTTCAGACGTGGGTGACGCGGCACTCCCAGAGTGGGGGGTGTCGGGGTGGGTTAGCTTTCAAACGATTCTTCTCGATGTACTGTAGTAACCTTTGGTTGCGATGTTCTATACGATGTTCGTAGAGCCAAGCATATGCTCTTCGTATCGACGAGAATATATTTTGTGAATACGGATCTTTTCTGAAGGTGATCGTTGGCCAAACGAACCCTTCTTCGAAACGTTTATTTAAACACGACGGAGGATAGCTGAAGCGTAAACCACAACACACAAATACATTTCTATGCATCGAGGAAATCACAATACATACGCGTTCTATAAAAATGCTGTGTGATGTTCTGATATATAGGATAATGAGCAAAAGAAACTCGTGACAACTTTTTCAGTATGTGTTGCTGCTTACAATTTCAAATGAAAATATTATAACAATGTTTAATTAAAAATTGTATTGAAAAGATTTTTTGGTTCATAATCGTCTGATTTACCGTACGTGTGTGATCGCGCAACAAATATATATATATATAAATATTTCATAATAATGAAGTGAAATGAAGTATTTGTGCGCAACCCCAACCCCTTGCGCATCGGAGGCTTTATAAGCCTCTTACATCTGAGGCATGTCGCTTTCGACCTCGAACCTTCATGAAGTAAACACCTCTAAAAACGTCTCCGTCTTCTCATTTAACCACGACGGTACATTGGTGGCCAATAACAAGACACACCCACGGCTGAATCTGAAGAGTATTAACAAGAGTATGACTGGCAGCAACGAAGACAACAAGATTCGCCAACTTCATTCTTCAATTCTGAGGATAGGATTCAAAATCCCATATACAGCGCTCATCGAGAACTACGTAAACTGGTCAACGTGGATCGATACCTGTTCTCCCTTCCAAACTAAAGTACTCATTTTCGATAGCGGAGAAGACATCGAAGTGGTCCTAGAACTCAAATTTGGAGCCACACCCAACAGTCTACAGTAACTACAACTACGTCGTCATCTACCCTACAGTCAGCCCAGCGTGTGTCGACAGAATTTTACAAGTGTCCACATCATCCCAGAGGGCGTCTACAGCAACGAACGACTGCAGCCCCTTCATTCAATCCGTGGAAGTTAAGTAAATAATAGATGCAAAACGCAGTGCATTAAAGCGCAGCAGCGAAATTGCTGTATAGCTCGTGCAGCGAGGGAGTAATTTTTTTTAGGTTGCGAGTCGCAGAATATTTTTTGCATTTTGGCTCAAGGCCGCAGCATTGCCCTAGCTCAAGCAGTAGGCGCAACGGCAGTGAAAACATTGAGATAGCAGTAGCATAGCTGCAGTGAAAGAGAGAAATAGCATTGGAAAGTGAGTGATATTCTATTTTCATGTGTGTTGCCTTGATTAATTTTTGTGATTATTGGTAATTACTTGTGTATTTCTAGGATTGTGTAAAATTAATCTTCGTGCAAATATTGATTTTTAGTGTTTGGATTGTGTAAAGTTGTCCCCTTTTGCAAAAAAGTGTTAAAATTTAGTAAACTTGATTGAAACTAAATGTCTGATACGTCGTCAGATTCCGTCGAAGTTATCCGGTCAACAGTGACAAAACCAGTAGAGGTAGGATAAGTGTGCCTAGATCTCGTGCAAAAAGTGACGCAATGACAGAACCAGCAACTAGCGCTGCGACAGCACCAAATTCTAGTACGCAAAGCCCACTGTTTGCTCAGCAAGTGGCAGCAAGCATGCCTAGATCAGGAACGATCCTGTCGAATGCGGAGTTCCGCTATTTAGGGCGCGAAGACGTAGAGAAGACCCCGATTTTCTGGAAAACAAAACGTTTAAGACACAAATTAATAATTTACGCGCTTACATGACAATGCTACCTGATGCGAATGCCGAGAGTGCAAAAAAGAAGTGGTTGGTTCGCTCAGCTCATAAGCAGGTAGGGGACTTTAATTCGACAGTGGCAAAGTTGGTCAATGCTGACCTTCATCTCTTTTGAAGATGTCGTTAAAATTTTGGACGACATTTACGTAGCTAAGGGCGAAAAGTCGATCCATGCATTAGCATGCGATCTAAACCAGTTACGTTTCGTCGAAAATGAAGCCCTCGCGGCCCAATTGGTAACCGCGTTTTCAAAAATCAGAAATCTTTCAGAGCACTTGCTGAATTCCGCATCAATAGCTTGGGAAAAACATCCCTTTTTTAGGACTAGTGCGGCTCAAGCCGAGTTAAAGCGTTTTGTAGGAAACAGCATAGACTTAAGTCTTGCCATTACGGTATTAGCACCCTTGCTAGACGAAACCTTTACAAAAAAATTGGTCGAGACCTCATTCAATACATCAGAGGAACTGTTAGCCCGAATGGTATCATCCGTCCGAAATCATCCGGACAACAAACCAATCATAGTGAGTCGATACGACAGAGAAACTTTCGTAGCAGATGTTGCCGAGTCAGAAGACCATCCTGACCCGCAAGAATCCCCTCAGGAAAGTGAGATTTTCTACGGAAATTTCCAAAGAAATCGCTACCCAGGGCGAAGGATTTTCCCCCGTCCTTGGCTGAGAAATCATAGAATAGCAAGAAGTGCCAGTGGCTACATAAATGACAAAAAAATGGGATCCTTGGAATGTAACACTTTGCGGACTGAAAGTTTGAGTCATAACCCAGTGCACTGTGCAGTTCGGGCTAGAGGCTCTCCATTCTGCAGTTCATGCAACGTTTCAGGACATGCAACCGCCAATAGTAGATCAATTCAAGGAGGTCAAGGCAAACCCAGAATATCCTTTGGCCCCTGCTTTCCTTGCGGAGGAGAGCATGTAGTTCGAAACTGAAGGGCATCGGAAAATGAAGTGAGGCAAAATAAAGCCTACATGCGTAGGTACAGTGCCAATAGAGGCGTAAACCGCCGTGGTAAGCACGAGGTGCACTATGCTGAGGATTACGAAGGAGACCCTAGAATTTTTTTAGAGGAGTAGAAGATGATGAAGACGAAGGTAGGAACGAATCGAAGCCCGGGAGTCATCACAAAACTCTCGTTAACCATACAGTCGTGGTCGGAACCGATCCAGATATTGAGATGACTAAGTGTAATCATGAGTGTAATCAAAGTGAGCCATATATTGATCCATTATTTAAATGCAGAAATAGGTTTGAATTGTTGCAAGATGAGGAAATGACTGAAAATATCCCACAAGAGAAAGTAGTTGAGAGTTATTTTAACACTACAGTTGTAGGAGCTGGGCGCATTAGAAAAGAAGGCATAGATCTGGTTACGTTCAGAAAATTCGGTAAGCCCACAATTATCCATTCTAATAAGATAATTATTTACACGCACTAATAGATAGTGGTAGCGAAAAATGCCTCTTTAGTTACAGTAAAATCAAGTGCCTAAATGAGAAACTAAAACCAAGCAGTTTAAGCGTTTGAGGCATAAACGCAAAGAGTAATGTTAGTGGAGAAGTTGAATTAAATATCTCTATACCTGGTACTAACAAAGTACTTAAGACTGATGCTTTAGTTATTAAGGATGCTAAATTCAAATATGATAAAATTTTGGAAAGAGATGTTTCGAATAACGCAATTATCAATTTCAAAGATAATTCAAGGATCTGGGAGGGAATGAAAATTCCCTTCAACGATTTAGAAAGCAGGCCAACGATAAGTAGAGAAGCCATGCTAATGGATATTATAAGCAGCGACTGTTTGCTATCTGACGTAGTTACCTGTGCTAAGAGGAGCACCAGATGCCGGGGCATAAGAAGTTGCCGCGAGAGAAAAAAGAGGCCGCAAGTAAAGGCGGATATGAGGCCGCAAGTAAAGGCGGATATGAGGCTGCAAGTAAAGGCGCGGCTGTGCAGCCAGAGTTAAAAAGGCATAAGCCACTAGGAGTTCACAGTGATGCTACAGAAGTACCTAGCAGCTGTTTTAAATTGATAAATGGGTTTGTGAAAAAAGCTCAGCCCGGTGAATACGTAATCGTAAAAAGAACGCTGGACAATGGTATCCTAATAGCAAAAGCCATAGTAGCTGTACCTTTGTACCTTTAATGTTACTAAACCCAACAGACGATGCTATTCACTTCAGTGAAAATACCATGTAGTGTAACGTGAAATTTTTAAGCCAGGAAGAAGTAGAAGCTGAGTTCTATCTTACGAATGTACAGGGAGCGCTCATAGAAGCCAATCAAATTGATATGACCCTTGAGGTTACGTCGGATTCACTTAAAGTCATCTCAAGCAATGGTGGAAAGAAGACCATAGCTACTGATAAACTTGAGTCGAAGGTTGACAATCGTGGTGAAAATCGTGAGTTCCCTGGTAGTGAGGAACTAGGAATCGATGCACAAGTCGAAAGTGTATCTAATGTACAAACGGACGTACGCCGTCCTTTAACACTTAATGATATCTCATGTGACGTAACTGACGAAAAACGAACTTTGCTTAGTCTGTTAAACAATTTACGAGACGTGATCATGTTAGAAGGCGAAACTTTTAGTGTTACAAACGTAACAAAACACCAAATTGTGATTAGACAAGACGCACCAGTTGTAAATATACCACCATATCGCATCCCTCATAAATTTCAGGAAGAGTTGGCCAAGGTCAACCAAGAGATGCTATCCCAGGTCATCATTGAGAATTCAATGTCGGATTATAATTTTCCAGTCCTTGAAGTTAAAAAAAAGAATGGTGAGATTCGCCCTGTAATCGACTTTAGATCACTAAATAGCATTGTGGTAAAAGAATCATACCCGAGACCCCGTATTGGTGAAATTCTGGCCACATTAGGTGGTAATAGCATATTTTCAAGTCTGGACCTTAGGTCCGCTTTCCATCAGGTCGAATTGGATCAGGAAAGTCGAAAATATACAGCCTTTAGCATAGGTTATCAAAAATTCCAATTCCGCCGGATACCGATTGGTCTTACTTCAAGCCCAAGAGTGTTTCAAAGAGTCATGTCATCTGTACTGGCACCTATTCTAGGCCGCCTTTGTTTTGTGTTTCTGGATGATATCTTGGTCTACTCTAAATCAGTGAAACAACACCTGTCTGATATACGAGCTGTCCTTACGAAGCTCAGAATGGCCAATTTATCCATTAAACTCGAAAAATGTGATTTCTAAAAAATTAAGTAGAATACCTAAGACAAATTATCTCTGCCGATGGAATACGATCCAAGCATTCCGAAAAGTTGCAAAATTGTCGCGCACCAAAAAATGTAAAGGAGTTGCAGCAATTCCATGGCATAGCAAATTATTTCCGTAATTTCATTAGCCAGTTTGCAGAAATTGCAAATCCCTTGTACAATTTGCTAATGAAAAACACTACGTTTGACTGGAGTAATGACTGTCAGAAAAGTTTTGAACAAATTTAATCTACTTTGACTTCCGACCCTGTTTTAAGACATCCTGACTACACGAAGTATTTCCATATTTTTACAGACGCCTCAAATTTAGCCATAGGATCAGTACTCATGCAAGCAGAGGATTCAGGTGTGAAATTAATGCCTCCCATTGCTTATTTTAGTAAAAGTCTAAACTCAAGCCAGAAAAGATACAACACAACCAAGAAAGATTTTTTTGCCATATACCAGGCTCTTGAAGCATTTAAATACCTAATTATTGGATATCCAATAATCGTGTACACCGACCATCGCCCGCTTGTACCTCTTTTTGGGAAAATATTACCCGAGGACACAGCAATGACAAAATGGTGCATTAACGTACATTCATACGAGCATGTCGTTAAACATCTACCAGGTAGACAAAATGTCGTAGCCGATTTCCTGAGCAAGCTACCAACAGACAATGATCAATTAACCATTGAAAAATTAGAACGCTGTGACCAGCTGAAGCCTGAATCTGAAGTATGCGTGGCTCAGACAAGATCTCAAACAAAGAACCAGACATCATCCACCCCAGACGTACCCACTGACTCAGAGCAATCACACGGTAGCGACCAAGAGATGACATCTAGGTTAATTGAGTATGTGCCCACAGAACAAGACATTTCCTGGACTTGAACCGAGTTCATTCATGAGCAGAAGCAAGACACATTTTGTACTGAAGTTAGAGACGCATTACTTCATAGAAGCATATCATCCATACCTGACTTACAGAGTTATTTAGTTATCAATGACGTACTCTATCGACGACGACTGATTGATACAAGACCTAGTACCATATTAACATCTGTTGTGCCAATTTCTTTAATGAATAAGGCTATTTTGGGTCTCCATTCAATGTATCACACAGATGCATTACACACTCTATTCAAATTTAAGTTAAAATATTTTAATAATTTAAAAGAAACAATAATACGTTTGTTCGTGAAAAATTGTGAGGTTTGCAAGCTTCTCAAAGCTGTGCCTTCCGTACCTATTAAAATTTTGACGGCTCCTATCGCGAAGGAGCCGTTTTATGCCGTACCAGAGGATAGAGATACTTCCGGAGAGCTGCGACGTTTACTGATGGCAATGTTGTTACAAGGT
>JACJUY010003299.1:52284-88730 GCA_014220935.1 Platorchestia sp. MABIK | reverse complement strand
GGAGCGTGGTGCGCGCATGGGGCGTGGTGCGCGCATGGGGCGTGGTGCGCGCATGGGGCGTGGTGCGCGCATGGGGCGTGGTGCGCGCATGGGGCGTGGTGCGCGCATGGGGCGTGGTGCGCGCATGGGGCGTGGTGCGCGTATGGGGCGTGGTGCGTGTATGGGGCGTGGTGCGTGTATGGGGTGTGAAATATTCGACCATTTTCAAGAAGATTGTCACTGCAGATTGCAGATCACACCAGCGACAGCCTGGATTGCAGAATCATTGCAGTCTCGTCAGAATCATAGTCCTCCAGGATGGACTCTGCACATCAGTTACATACAGTCAACAGAACCCTTTAATTTAAACTGGATATTGATTTACATTCAGTTGTTATTGATAGAAGAGGTTGTTGTGCTACGTGGATCATGCACGATTATTGAGAAAAAAAATTTTGGCAATGCTATTGAGAAAAAAAATTGTTGATTCTGTTAATGAGATTGAGTTCATTTTTTTAAGAAATCGAGTTAATTTGGTAAAAAATTTAGTTTAGATGCTAAAAAATTGAGTTATTTGCTAAAAAATTTAGTTTATTTGGTAAAAAACGGGAATTAATATTTCAGATAACTTAGTCTATATATTTCTTTGTTCTGGATGTGAACTGAAAGCATATTTTCAATAAATAAAAGTAAAGTATTTCACTTGTACCGTCATATTTTCATTTAAATCCTATTTTATAAACATTGTACCACATATCATCAACATCTCACTATCATCAACATCGCATATCATTAACATATGACTATCAAAAACATCCAACTATCATCAAACATGAACGTCCAACAATCAATAACATTTCACCATCAACAACATCCAAGTATCCTCTATTTCCCACTATTAACAACATCCCACCATCATCAACATGCAACTATCAACAACATCCTACTATTAAAATATCTTTTTATTATCGATATCCTACCATTAAAATATCCTTCTATTATTGACATCCTACTATTAAAAGATCCCTATCATTAACATCCTATTATTCAAATATCCTTCAATTAACAACCTACTACTATTGAAATATGGTTCTATAAAAATATCCTTTTATCAATGACATCCTACTGTGAAAATATCCTTGTATTAAAATATCCGTTTAAAACATCCTTCTACCATTGACATCCCTCCCTAAAATATCCTTCTACCATTGACGTCCCACCCTAAAATATCCTTCTACCATTGACGTCCCACCATTAAAATATCATCCTACCATTGACATCCCACCCTAAAATATCCTTCTACCATTGACGTCCTACCATTAAAATATCATCCTACCATTGACATCCCACCCTAAAATATCCTTCTACCATTGACGTCCCACTATTAAAATATCCTCCTACCATTGACGTCTTACGATCCTTACCTTCGTCGGACACTCCAGAATAATGCCGAGGGACGAGATAAAATCTGCAGCATTTGTTCAGGAAAAAGAATTGCACCTGTAAAAAATAATATTTAATCAAACGTACCATTTTTTATTTGGAAATATTTCCTAGCATTATATTATATGATAAAATATAATATTTTATTCTGGAAACATTTTCCTAAAATCATAGTCCTTTAGGTCACAAAATGTAACTACATATAAAAACTGTACTAATTTTTGTGTTCAGATTACACGTTACGTGTTTTATGGTGATTATCATTGAGGCAGTGATTGAAATCTTTTACAGACAAGCACGTAAGTCACGGTAGAAGAAACAAGGTAAGGTCATTTCTATGGGGGAAAATACACTTCTTCTTGTTCGACTAGCCAATAGAAAGGCTTTATTTCAGACTAACTTTATGACGTCACCAGAACACCGTGACATAAGGCCAATAGTAGAGACGAATATAGGGGTAGCAGTGTTACCAGTAGAAATATGAGCGCTGCCATTGGTCCGTTGCCGTGACGTCAG
The DNA here is from genome assembly GCA_014220935.1 of Platorchestia sp. MABIK. Lineage (NCBI taxonomy): Eukaryota > Metazoa > Arthropoda > Malacostraca > Amphipoda > Talitridae > Platorchestia > Platorchestia sp. MABIK. Next base: position 86,792 of record JACJUY010003299.1, on the reverse strand, counting down.
CAAACCCACGCAGCCGACGAAAAAAAAGCTGGTATGACCCTACCTTGTTTCCTTTACCGTGAGTAAGTTCACCCACTTGTAACTTTCGAAATAATGCACCTATCGACTTCAAATTACTCTCAAACGAAAAAATGTTTTAATCTTTCGTTTGAAAGTAATATGAAGGCGATATGTGTATTTTTTCGAAAGTTACAAGCGGGTGAACTTATGTGTAGCATCAGTGGCGGGGTGTGTCTGGAAAAGATCCAGCGATCGCAGCTCTAAATTTGCTTAGATTGCTTATACTTGTGCTTCATTAACATTGTGGAGACGAATGTGATATCAAATTCCATTTATCTTGCAGCAATCATAATAAAGAGAGTCATTTGAACGCTTGATCAAATATTTTTTGTCGACAAGATTTGATAAAGTGCGTAAATGTTCAACCGAATGTCATATCAAAATGAAATTTTGATTACAAAGCTTGAGAAACTATTTTTTTCGACAAGACTCGATAAAAAAGGATAAATGTACAGCCGAATATCATATCTAGATGAAATTTTTATTAAAAGGCTTAATCAAGTTTTTTCGATAGGGCATGATCAAAAGCATAAATGTACAACCGAATGTCATATCAAAATGAAACGAACCCAAAACATTTTATCAACCTGGTTACAGAATACCGATCACTCATAAAAATATGTCAATCCACGTCCGTCATTTACATACCGTCGTAAACAATTTCTCATCTCATAATAGATGAAAAATTCTTTATTTTCCACAAAGTTTCTCATACCAAAAAAAACAGTCGTAGTTATCATTTTTCTACCAAGTCTCTCATATCTAACAAATGAATAACAGTCGTAGTTACCTTATTTTCGACCAAGTCATTCATATCTTACATGTTTTCTACCAAGTCTATCAAATCTAACAAATAAGTAACAGTCGTAGTTACCTTATTTTCGACCATGTTTCTCCGATGTTTCCTCATCTCGAGAATCATCCTCGTCACATTTAATTCATTTACAAAACTTTCGGCCCCGAGTTGGATGTTCCACAGAGCCAAGAAAACTCCAGTCCGACCGGATCCAGTACTGAAATATCAAAAAATTGATCAAAAACTATATACTATATTACTAGTGACCCTTTTTTCAGTGGTTCATGTAACAAAACAAACTGTATAAAAAAACTATATTACTAGTGACTCTTTGGGTCAGTAGTTCATGTAACAAAACGAATAACATCAAAAAATTATATAGTGACCCTTCCTTTTGGTCAGTAGTTTACGTAACAAAACGAATGACATCAAAAAATTATATAGTGACCCTTCCTTTTGGTCAGTAGTTTATGTAACAAAACGAATGACATCAAAAAATTATATAGTGACCCTTCCTTTTGGTCAGTAGTTTAGGTAACAAAATGAATAACAACAAAAACTATATAGTGACCCTTTGGGTCAGTGGTTTATGTAACAAAACGAATCACATTAAAAAATTACAGTGGGTCAGTGGTTCTTGGAACTTTTGATAGAAATCCTGTAGGACTTGAAATAGGGTTACAGAAAAACATTCTTCGCAAAATAGATATTTTTGACAGATCTTAGCCTCAGTAGACGTTGAATCTAGAGTTTGCTCTGTGCTGTTACTGAAATTAGGGTGTTGAATTCGCCGTAAGTCGTTACTTACAACGGAGTCTGGACTATCACGAGGAATATAAAAACATACTAGCTTATCAGAGTTCAATAAATACATAGAGGTCATTCAAAAAATCCTTACCAACCAATATTATCTAAGATCAAAGCCAATGCTGATCTGGTTACAAATATTTAGAGAAATAAAAATTAAGAGGTTATTCAAGAAATTCTAACCAACCAATGTTACCTAAAGTCATAGCCAATACCGATCCGGAAACACATTTTGGAAACACTCCTATAATATTATCCAAGAACTAAAACTCGTACGATAGACAGTTTTAGATACAAATAACTAATACTTGTGAAACGGGACATGCTTACTGACAAGTAGTTCCTGAAAGTAATCAGGGAAATACTTAACATCCTACGTGTATGAATGAGTTAAAATTTGCGTAATAATAATCTATTTGACGCATGTGTTCTATCAAGTGTATTATTGTCTGTTATGAAGCTAAAAAACGACAAAAAGATGTAACACCACTCACGTTTCTATAAACCAATTCTATGCAAACACTACGGAGATGTTACACCAACTTCGGTTAGTCATTTTTGAGAGAATATCTGTTGAGAAGCTTCCATAAATCTAAGGTCAAATTGCCTCCTAACTTCCTCAATAGAATAGAGAACCCATGAGCTAACCACGAATGAAAAAATACCACAAACCGACGTACTTGCAGTGCGCCAAAACGAAGCAAGAGAGAGTACATCCTTAAATCTAAGGTCAAACTTCTAACTTCCACTATACAATTATAGAACTCACGACCTAGCAACGAATGAAAAACGCTATTGATACAACTTACTTGCAGTGCGTCACAACGACGTTTTTTTCGATGCCGGTACGAACAGCATGAACGAAGTACGAGAAAGCTTTTACGGAAGGTAAGATTTTTTGACTGGGTGTTGGCCAAGCCTTGTACTGGAAGTGCTTCAGCACTCGCTGAGATGTGCCCTGGAAGGATTATGAAAATTTTAATAGAAGCTATGAAGTTTCTATGGAGGAATTGTGGGCATCTTTTCTGTGGGAAAAACTATAAGCACCTTTTCTGTGGGAAAAATAGAGGGATCTCTTCTGTGGAAAAAATATAGGTAGCTTTTGTGCGTCCCAAACAGATTTTAAAGGAGTGGATTGGATTATTGGTTAGTGTAAGCCTCCTTAACCGCTAAAAAAAAGAGCGTATCGAAGAAAGGAAGGAGGAAATCACCATTTAGTATGGAGATAAGAGAATGAGGAATCTAGGCAGAAGGGGCAGAGAAATAGTAAGTTGGGAAACAAGTTCATGAAACAAGTTAAATGTAAAGAAGAAAATAGTAGGTGCTGAAAAACAGTACAGTAGTGAACCGAAAAAAGGTGGTCCTTAATCATAGACGTACGTCCCATAGAAAAAAGTTTCCCATTTTAGGATATGGTTCCCTTAACATAGCAAAAAAAATAAACACATCTTAGTTCAACAAAAAAAGGCCTGCCTAATTCTCAGCTCTGGCCCTCACATTTTCCCCCTGGGAGTGCTAATTCCCATAGATACAATAGTTGTATCCCCCTGAGGGGACAGATTTTAAAGACATCCTTACTTATTAACATGGCAATAATGTAGTAATCTGCAGTAATGATGAATTAAAAACAGTAATAATGTGGTAAAATATGTACATTGTAATGATGAATTGAAAATATTTCCATTTTATTGTACACACCAATAATAATCATTGATGAGGACGATGAAATTTGCTTTATGTTAACTGACATTTTAAAATAATTTACCAGTTAGGGTGAATGTGAGTATTTTTTTCAAAAAATCGCATGAGAAATTTATGAAATAGCCGAAAATATAAAAAAAATAAAAGAGCAAAATACGCGAGTTTGTGGGGCCGTGAATGCGCGAGGATGAACTGTAATTATTTCATTTTTAGTACCCACAAAAACTGAACGAAAAATATGATTTCATGGACCTACAAATACAGTAATATCTGCTTACACAAACAAACATCGGCATCTAAGGATGCTTTATTTCCAATCAAGCCTGATGCATATCACCTTGAACATTGGTTTTTCAAATGCCTTATAACTAACACCAAGACGCCATGACGCTTTCCCCCGGTCAAGACCGGTACCCATTTCAGACACCTGGGTAGAGTGGGGTATTGTGCATTGAATTTTTTCCCTGTACCCAACGGAGAAAATCGCCACCCAGAGCCGGGATTCGAACCCTCGATGGCTTCACGGAAACGCAGGTCCTTAAACCACACGGCTATGACGAGCAGTACGGAGTTATGTTCCTATTTTCTAGCGCAGCTAACGAAGCACGCAGCTAACCAGACATTCGATAGAAAACGAAAGCTCATTTTAGGGATAACTGAAATATCTAAGGTAACGGTTTCTATACATCTAATTTTTAAAATGCCTCATTAACTTCAGAAGATATATTTGTAACGTAATAAAATAATTTTTATTTGATGGAGTTCGTTATTCATTGTAAACAGTATAGTACGCATTAATACGTATAATGGCCTAAATTGAATACAAAACTTGCCTAAATCATAATATTTTTTACGAATGGAAGATAAATGAATATTTCATTCCAACAAAAGTTTATTGTTTTTAACATACCTATTGATTTGTTACGTTACAGTAAGAAGCTTATAATTTGTTAAAGCTACTCACGAATTTTAAATGGAACATGTAATAATTTCATGATACTGAATAATTTCATGATACTGAACGAAAATTCATGATACTGAACAATTGTTTCATGAAATATAATTTCATGATACTGAACAATAATTCATGATACTGAACAATTGTTTCATGAAATATAATTTCATGATACTGAAAAATAATACATGATACTGAACAATAATTCATGATACTGAACATGAATAATTTCATGACACTGAATTTTCTCCAAAAGAACCGTAATCTTGCCCCAAATACTTGCCAAAGTGACGATAATCTCCCTCTCAAACCACACTCCGTCAACTGAAATTTCATTCGCCAGGAAAATGACGAAGCTGCCAGTTTTGAAGCGAGGCAGGGAACCGACTGGAAAGTACCTCGCACAAATATCCTGGAAAAGAAAAAATCTTTACCGATCACTCCATTTCACAATCTCATTTCGACTAAATAATAACTTTTTTAACGGACGATGGAGTGGGAGAAAAATTGAATAGATTAGATGTTAATTTAAGCCTCCTTGCAAACAAAATCTTTCCGAAGAGAGGAAGGAGGAAGACACCATTTAGTATGGACTTAAGAGAACGAGGAATCTATGCACAAAGTGCATAGAAACAGTAATTTGAGAAAGAAGTTCATGAAACAAGATAAAAGTTGAAGAAGAAAGTAGTAGGTGCTGAAAAAACAGGATAGCAGTGAACCGAAAAAAGATGATATTTAATAAAACAAAAAACCTTTGATTTCAATAGAGAGAAAGTCTAGCTAACTCTCAGCACGGGACATTACATTTTCCCTCCAGGGAGCGCTAATTCCCATAGATACAATAGTTGTGTCCCCCTGAGGAGTGTTTCTTCTGATCAGCTTCATACAATAGATGCAGTATTTAAAGTACTAATCAAATTAATACTGAATATATGCAAGTTAATGCGTGACGTATTCTACACTATTGACAAATGTATTTTAATTAAAAACTTGCGTTAAAATATAAAAACTTCACGTAATGTCGAGGTTGCACCCAGTAATGCATCAGGGTTGAATAGGGAATTTTTATTTGTCTATTTTCCCCTTGGGAAGTACTCTTGATCCCAACATTTAATTAATCACGGAGTCGAGATTTCAACCCAGAAATTCCACAGGAAAGGTAAGTGTTACGCCATCAAACTCTGAACATTGGCTGTTATTCGAAGTTTTTGTCATTAAACCACGACCTACTTGGCTGCCATTCTAAGTTTTTGCAATTAAACGACTACTTACTTAGCTTCTATTCGAAGTTTTGTCATTAAACCACGACCTACTTGGCTGCCATTCTAAGTTTTTGCAATTAAACGTCTACTTACTTAGCTTCTATTCTAAGTTTTTGCCATTAAACCACAACCTACTTGGCTGCCATTCTAAGTTTTTGCAATTAAACTACTACCTACTTAGCTTCTAAGTTTTTGCCATTAAACCCACTTAGCTACTATTTATACGCGTACATCTACATAGAAATTCTCTAAATTATGAAGATTTAGAGAATTATGTTAGTTACCTGGTCGTCCTCGACACACTGGGCGATCATGACTATCTGGTTGACGTTTTGCTCCCAGATCATTTGCCAGAAAGTGAGTACAGTTTGACCCATCGGGCTTTGGGCGGCGATAAATTTTGGGTGCGAGGAATTCATTATATTCTGCAACGTAAGAATGGAATAAACATTTGGCAACACTTGTGATGGGTTTCGAGCAAAGCCACAGGTAAGCTGATCTGCTAATTTCCGCATGCGGGAAGTCTTAGGGAAATAGGGAGTTTAATGAACATCTGACAAAGCTTGGGACACTGTGAGGTAAAAGTATGATAAAAGGGATACTTATAAATATAAATACCCCTTAAATAGTATATAGGTATAAAGGACGTTGATTCGAATACATTAAAACAAACATTGGCATCTAAGGATGCTTTATTTCCAATTCAAGCCTGATGCATATCACCTTGTACATTGGTTTTTCAAATGCCTTATTACTAACACCAGGACGCCATGACGCTTTCCCCCGGTCATGACCAGGACCCATTTTAAACACATGGGTAGAGTGGGGTATTATGCTTTGAATTTTTCCCCTACACTCAACGGAGAAAATCGCCACCCAGAGCCGGGATTCGAACCCTCGATGCGTTCACGGAAAGGCAGGTCCTTAAACCACACGGCTATGACGACATAAAACCATGCCATTGTTTATATGCAGGGGAATTAAAACATCTTTATCACATTAAGCACAGCAAGTTAAATCCAAATTGATGTTAGCGTTAGTATTCCATATGGAAAATTGCTAACATTAATTGAATATTGCCTCCATTTGAGTTTGGCTTAGTCTTCTTGGAAATTGCGTGCGCGATTACTGGATTTTGAAATTACAGGCAGTGACCACCGGTGGGTCACGCCCTATTTAATGAGTTGATAGATTGTGACTGTAATGACTTGTTCTCTATGAATTTTGGTATCATAAGCAAACTCATGCGGTAAAATTGGCATCCTTATATAGTAACTACTACTTATGTTGTATCATTAATTTATTTTTACTGACTTGAAGTTGAAATTAATGGATTTTGAAGAGTTTACTGTCTTGTACAATTAAAGAAATTAATGAATGCATATCATTTACTTTTTAAAAATCTACACGTTGCTCTTTTGCTGATAATAATTGGGTGTCCAATAAACACAGACCTTCATTTATAATTATAACCATTTATTTATCATTTATCATTATTTAATTTATAACCTGAGTTAAAATTCCATCCCTTCAACCCACACTCTAGAAGGTATAATGAAAAATTACCTTAAAGTTATTAAATTTAAACACTTTGACTATGACGTGCACCACCGGTGGTACACGGAGGTCATTTTATAATGCTGCTGACCGACCAGTAGTCGCAAACTCAATTTTCATAAATACTTAATCAAAGCTAAATGAAGGCACGATCCAGTTCATGTTTGCTATTTTCAAAATAGTTTACTACAATTGACTTCAAATTTGAGTTTGGCATTGAACTTAATATTTAGTAGTCGCAGTCAAAGTGTTGAAAAAATCTTAAATTGATTGTTTCTCTGAAATCAACGTATGATGTGATTGTATGAACGTGACGTGAAGTAGGATATTGGAGGAGAGTAACTTATGGACAGAAGCCCATAATTATTTTTTGTGGTTGTCAACAAAAAACGTAAAAGCAATAAAATAAAATTAAATAATAATAAAAAGTAATAAAAATAAAAGTAATAAATTAATAATAAAAGTAATAAAAGGACAAAAAAAAGTGCAAGTAAAATAACTGCAAATGATGAATCATTTTTAAAAGTTATAGAAATGTGATGTCTACAACATATAAATAACTATATTTGATATATGATATATAGAACTTGACAGATATGTGATACAATCTGAATTGAGTTTTGTCTAGAAAAAAAGTAAAATTACAATATTTGAAATATGATATTTAAAGTTTACAGGTATTTGATGTAATATAAAACTAATTTTGTCTACAAAACCGTAAATTAAATATATTCGATGCACGATGTTTAAAACTTTTTATTATAAGCAATAGTTGTTATAGTTGAAACTTTTTATTATAAGTAATAGTTATTATAGTTAAAACTTTTTGTTATAGTTAAAAATTTAGAACTTACAGGTATGTGACTGGCGTTGATATAACCTGAATCATACTTTGAGTTTCGCGCGCGTACCACCACCCTCGAGTGGTCATCTGTGGGGAAATAAATAACAATGTTACTAAACAAAATCAAACATCGGCATCTAAGGTTGCTTTATTTCCAATTCAAGCCTGATACTTATCACCTTGTACATTGGTTTTTCAACTGTCTTATAATTAACAGGGCGCCATGACACTTTCCCCCGGTCAAGACCGGTACCCATTTCAGACACCTGGGTAGAGTGGGGTATTGTGCTTTGAATTTTTCCCCTATACGCAACGGAGAAAATCGCCACCCAGAGCCGGGATTCGAACCCTCGATGCGTTCACGGAAACGCAGGTCCTTAAACCACACGGCTATGACTAGTGTGTCTTCGTTGTCAAAAACAGCGGCGTTTTTGAAATTGCAGGGGCAGTTCGGTCGTAAAAAAACGATTTTCACATTAGAATTTAGAATGCGTGTCCTTAGTTCTTTTGATTTGTGCATTTTTGTGTTAGAATAGCATCAGAGTGAATTTCAATGAGCACAAATAAATTGCTATTACATAAAGAAAATTAGTACGCATTGTGTCGTGTTCAGGGGACGCATACACCGAGCAAGTAAGCAAGCAAATAAGGAAACAATCTGGCAAGCAAAAATTTAAGCAAACAAGCAAACAAATAAACAAGCAAACAAACAGGCAGACATGTAAACAAACTAGCAAACAAGCAGGCAAGAATGTAGGCAGGCAAACAAGCAAGCAAGCAAGCAAACAAAAACCGGCAGGCAAGCAAGTAATCAAGTAAGCAAGCAGGCGAACAAGCAGGCAATCAAGCAGGCAATCAAGCAGGCAATCAAGCAGGCAATCAAGCAGGCAATCAAGCAGGCAATCAAGCAGGCAATCAAGCAGGCGAACAAGCAGGCGAACAAGCAGGCGAGTAAACAAGCAATAAACTGTATGCGTTAGCTGTTCAACTGCAAGCACATTTCTACACTGCATACAACAAATTATCACGAAACCAATTTCGATTAATTGATTAATATCGTTTATCCAATATCCAATATTCGTGTATCCAATATTCGATTAATCGATTAATATCGTTTATCCAATATCCAATATTCGTGTATCCAATATTCGATTAATCGAATAAATTCGTGGATCATGCAACTGAGTCGGTAAATATATGTGTATATCTGCATTAATGATTCTCTGATTATGGCTTGACTAAGTGGAAGTGTATGAAATTTACCTATTTTTCCTGGATCCAAAACTGGAGAAAATTTATTTCAGAAACCTGAATGTTTCATTTCTTGAACGAATGTCGCATTTACATACCGTGCAGCATACCTTCATACCTATCATGCCTATCATACCAATCATACCTTCATACCTATCATACCAATCATACTTCATACCAATCATACCAATCATACCTATCATACCTATCAATCCAATCATACCAATCATACCTTCATACCTATCATACCAATCATACCAATCATACCAATCATACCAATCATACCAATCATACCTATCATACCTATCATACCAATCATACCTATCATACCAATCATACCTTCATACCTATCATACCAATCATACTTCATACCAATCATACCTTCATACCAATCATACCTTCATACCTATCATACCTTCATACTTTCATACCTTCACACATATCAAAGACATGTAAATTGACATTATATCATATGGTAGTTAGATTAAAATAATAGCTACATTGGCACGGAACCATACGGTACCATCTTGACATGAGAGCCATAATGACGTGGTAGCCATAATGACATGGTAGCCATATTGACATGGTAGCCATATTGACATGGTAGCCATAATGACATGGTAGCCATATTGACATGGTAGCCATAATGACATGGTAGCCATAATGGGGAATTGACATGGTACAGCTACACGCAGGAGACACCACTCACAAGGCAGAGTGGCCATAGGCCTATTTTTTGGGGCGTTCTGATACTGGATGGCCGCCGTACACGGCAGAATTTCGCTCAATTCGTCCAGCTGCTGATACTCTGAGATGAGCAGTTCTTTCTCCAGGATCATCTGGAACGAAAAAACGGAGTCATTTTCTACACGAAAAATTTGTCCAGTGGTTGAAAATTATTTTGGAAAGGGAGTAGTTTTCTGGGCGAAAAATGTGTCCGGTGGTTACGAATTATTTTGAAAAGGGAGGGGTTTTCTGGACGAAAAATGTGTCCAGTGATTGTAAATTGTTTTGAAAAGGGAGTAGTTTTCTGGACGAAAAATGTGTCCAGTGGTTCTGATTAATTTTGAAAAGGGAGTAGTTTTCTGGACGAAAAATGTATTCAATGGTTCTGAATAATTTTGAAAAAATAGAGTCCTTTTCTCAATAAAAAATGCGAAGACGGTGCAATTTTCTCCGTGAAAAATGTAAAAAATTTTAAAAACGGAGTAATGTTCGTAATATACAGGGTGGCCCGTATGTAAAGTTCCTTTTAAAAACTATCATAGCCATTAAACTACAAGTGCTAAAGAGATTTGGTTAATTCAAATGAATGAGGAGATTTCAAAGTTTTCTACCAGCGTATCAAGCACGATAGAGGAAACAAGGTAGGGTCATTTCTATGGGAGAAAATACGCCTTCTCTTGTTCGGCTTGCAAATAGAAAGGCTTTATTTCAAACAAACTTTATGACGTCACCAAAACGCCGTGTCGTTGGGCCACTAGTGGAGCCAGATTTGGGGGTAGCAGTGCTACCAGATGCAATATGAGCGCTGCTATTGGTTCGTTGCTGTGACGTCACCAAAACCAGACTGTCAACAAAAAAAGACTGGTTTGAACCTACCTTGTTTCCTCTACCGTGGTATCAAGGCTACCGACAATCACAACATATTGACCTAAAAAGTATCATAAAATCTACCCCTCAAAATGAAACTTGGGAATCCCCGGAAAATGTATCCAGTGGTGCTGAATAACTTTATTATTATTATTATGGATCTTTGATGTATAATGTAAAATGAAACTTTTATTTTAGAAAAATTTTCTGGTGAAAAGAACATTTTTCAGAAAAAAGAAAAATTTTATGAAAAGAAAGCAGTGTAATCGATACGTTTCAAAACACTACTGTTCAGGGGGATAAAAATACTGTATCCTTGAGAATTAGTACTCACAGGGGGAATATGTGAGATCCAGAGCTTCATTTTATTGAAATTGAATAGTTTTTTGAACTATGTTTTTTCGGTTGACTGCTGTCTTTTTTCTCACCAACTACTACACTCTTTTTTAAACTTTTAACTTGTTTTGTAAACTTAATCCCTGACACGCTGTTTCTTCTTGCAAGGGATCTTGAGTGGAAACACACCTTGTACATAGATCCTTGTACATAGATTCCCCACTCCCTAAACTCCATACCAAACGGTATTTTCTTCCTTCCGCTCTTGAAAACACCATTTTGAGGTTAGGTTTTATTAAGAAACGAACCTCCAATTGCGGCCCTTGGTATTTTTCACAGAGCTGGTCAAAGTACATCTTTCGTCTGCTCTCCCTGTGTACAATTTAAAAAAAACAATACAATTGAAAAAAAAACAATATTTAACACCATTCTTAAACAATTTAAAAAATAGACGCAATTTAAACAATTTAAATTATTTTTATAATTTAAGCAATTAAAATTAATTTAAACAATTTACATTATTTATACAATTTATATAATTTAAACAATTCAAACAATTTAAATAATTTAAACAAATTAAATAATTTAAACAATTCAAGTAATTTAAACAATCAAAATAATTTAAACAATTTTAATAATTTTAACCATTTAAATAATTTCAACAATTTAAAAACAGTTGGAAAATTTTCAACAGTTTCATCAATTCAACAATTTTCTACAGAGCTGTTATTCCAACTGGTTTGAAAGTTGCACTGATGAAGCACCTCTGTAGCGTATTCGATTTTCTGCATCAAACATGAACTGAATTATGCCTTCATTTAGCTCTGATTGAGTATATAAAAATCGAGTTAGTGACTGCAGGTCGGTCGGCAGCATTATTAAAATCCTCTCAGTGACCACCGGTGGGTCCCTTAGCAGGAAACATGCCAAGAGAAAGTAAGATCATTCAAACGAGAACAAATTTGCTTCATGAAAAGTAAAATATAAAATCAAGTTTATTTATTTAAAAATAAGAAAATAGTTTAGAATCTTATCGAGAAGATTAAGATTGACATAACAATTTTCAAGAGAAAATAAATTTGCATTAACTAACGCTTGAGTGAGATGAAAGTTAAAACTAAAGAAAAGCTTTGAATCAAAGTTAATGTGAAAGTAGCAAAGCCAGGTCTAAGCATCCTCAAGAGACGAAAAATTTGTGGCCGTTATTTTGTACGGAACAAAAATAACTGATCGGCTTGAGGCCATCGTGCGAAAAATAGCTATAACCCCAAGAGAAAGTTAATTTCAACACCGTCATTATTGCTATAACTATCGTTATTTACTCACATGGTATCGCTATCGTTATTTACTCACATGGTATCGCTATCGTTATTTACTCACATGATATCACCATAAATACCGTTATTTACTCCTATGGTGTGTGTGCAATAGTGCAATAACCTCGCACCCTGAGCCCTCAGAGGCTATATAAGCTGGCGTCCCTTCAAGTGCATTTACCGTTCACCGTCTACGCTTGCACCAATAAAGCCTGCGCCAAGCTTCATCTGGTTTCTCTGACCACATATAGGTATTGCTATAAATACCGGTATTTACTCACATGGTATCACCATCGATATTTACTTATTTGATATGCTATAATATTGTTATTTACTCATACGGAAACAATTTAGATATCGTCATTTACGTACATGGTATCGCTATCGTTATTAACACAAATGGTATCGCTATAAGTATCGGTAATTACTCACATGGTATCGCTTTAGTAATCGTCGTTGACTCACATGGTTTCGGTGTGTAATTTGTGCACAGTTCTCGTCAGGACGACATTCCGCCTCACCAGCACCGCCCCCACCACGCAGAGCACAACCACCACCACACCGACAGACGCGCAGGCAATGATGATATTCCGTTTCGTGAGCCAGGCAGAATCCTGAGTTTCTGACTGGTCCGACTCCGTGGAGATGACTGCGACGGCTTCGTTGCCGGTTTCGTTATACTGAGTGACACCCTGCAACATAGCGTGAGGCTAGCAGTGTGTCACGGAGATTTGTACGGATGTCTTTATTTAAATTAAGGCAAATGTAAATTCCGTACATTGGTTTCACAATTCCGTTTTAATTAATGTCAGGACGCAATGACGGCTGCGGTAGAGTAGAGAACTGTGGATGAGTTAGCCCTTTTTCAACGAGGAGAATCCCCGAAATGGCCATGCTGGGATTCGAACCTCCGACCCTTCCTGTGAAAGGCTAGCGCTCTAATATTTCGGCCACGGTGACCTTTTAATCAGAGGAAGGAACAAATGTTCTAATAAGTTAATAGGATAAATAGATTAAAACAAAACACGGCATCGTGGACCAGCTAAGGGGTTATTTAGATTTGATAAGATAATGTAGTTTTGGTTTTCTTTGGTCATCTTGATATTTTGTTTTTGTTTTTTGATTTTCTTGGCCCCTTAAGCCCTCGCTAGTGCTATATTTCGTGTCTGGAAGCAGACCAGTCAACGTATCATTATTGCCAGTAAATACGCATTTATCAGCAGTTTTTAAGTTTTCATGTCCCCCTCAACGGACTGACCTTTACGCTGATGCAATATTTCGTGTCAGGAAGCAGACCAGTCAACGTGACGTCATAGTTTGCCGATTCTGACGTCTTTTCATGCACTGGAATCTGTATGGTCAGCTTACTGATGTTGTGCGCGTCGCATACGTCGTAAGAAACTTCGTAGACGTCAGCGAAGTCAAAGGTGGATTGCCAGCTGATTTTCATTGCAGAGGAGTTGCTTGTCAGCAGCCTCAGCTTGTTAGGAGCGCTCAGTTCTGATGGTAGAAATGAAAAAGGTCTCTTAAATAATAGGTCTCTTGAAAAACAGATCTCTTTACAAATAGGAAAATAGGACTCTTAAATAATAGGTCCCTTGAAAAATAGGTCTCTTTAAAAATAGGAAAATAGGACTCTTGAAAAATAGGTCTCGTGAAAAATAGATCTCTTGAAAAGTAAGTCTCTTAATAAAAATGAAAAAGACAAAGGTGGTCTTAATTATTCTCGGTCATAGAGTAGGTCTGAAAATAATGGCATGTTCTTTGTTTTATCAATACACTGCGACAGATGAATATCTAGAATGCTGATAATAGTTACCGTTTGTGTAGAAATACAATGCATTAATTATTCATTCGTTAATAGTGACATTTGTACTTTAATTAAAGTGTATAGGCTGTACATGATGAATTATTGAACACTGTGTGTTATTCAGAAGCAAAATTGGGCAACATAAACAATAAAAATTAAAATTCTCTTCCATTACACAGTTTAATTTAAATTTTTTTAAATATTCAGCAAGAAAGCCCATCGCAATCCACTATCTCTTATATGTCCTGGAATCAAAAGGAAGTTTACTATCTTTATAGTAGGTTTTATCAAATTTTAACAGTACGAAAACCTTGTTCATGCTCGTATAATTGCTACACATAAACCAATTGAAAAATTCTTTTATGTTCACGAAAATATGAAAATATCTTTAATGTTTTGAGAAATTAGAATTTTGAGAACAAGGTTCATAATATCACAACGCACAACATTTGAGACTTGTACCACACATTACAGGACTTACTTATTCCAGGTACAACTTGTACCACACATTACAGGACTTACTTATTCCAGGTACTTCTTGCTCCACACATTACAGGACTTACTTATTCCAGGAACTTCTTGCTCCACACATTACAGGACTTACTTATTCCAGGAACTTCTTGCTCCACACATTACAGGACTTACTGATTCCAGGTACTTCTTGCTCCACACATTACAGGACTTACTGATTCCAGGTACTTCTTGCTCCACACAGGTGTCGTCACTTGAAGAGTTTTGGTATAGTCTGACCACACAAATTTTGTAAACAGAATAAGGCAACGTGTCCGAGATGTTGTACTGAGATGTGGTTTCTGGCAACGTCAGGAAAACGGTTTCGTTTATCCACTTTTTGTTGACCAGTTTAGCGACGGTGTAATTAATGCCGTAAGTCACATTTTTGCACACCGTCGTGGAATTCCACGTCAAAAACAAGGTCCGATTCTCCGTTGAAGCAACCTGCAAGTTTTCCACTGGGGGGATGGTTGCATCTGGAAAAAATTGCATTTTAAGTGTATGCTATTCAGAGTTTTAAGGTTGGGGTTGTTCATTGAAAACATTCCGTTTTAGAACATGGAATTCAGAGTTAGAAGATTGGGGTTGTTCTTTGAATATATTCCGTTTTATAACATAGAATTCGGAGTAAAAAGATTGGAGTTTTTCATTGAATATATTCCGTTTTAGAGCATAGAATTCAGAGTTAGATGATTGAAGTTGTTCTTGGAAAATATTGCGTTTTGACACGTTGCTTGCGATACGACCCATCGATGGGTCGTTTGAAAAATGTTAACCATCTTTCTAAAATTAATGGTATTTAATGGACCCAGTCAATGTTTGGTATTTATAAAATTGCCAACAACTTTTGACTTCAAATGTGAGTTGAATATTGAACTTCAGTTTAACCCATCGCAGTCAACGTTTTAAGTACATGGTATTCAGAGTTCGAAGATTGGGGTTTTCCATTGGAAATATTCCGTTGCTAGTACATGCTAGAAGTTTGGGTTTACTACTAGAAAATGCTTATGGCTTTTTAGTAAATAGATGACAGAGTTCCTGTGAGCATTAAGTACTTAGTTAAACGATTTTAGGTTACACGATTTTAATGATTCTATACCGAAATAAAAGCGTAGTCAATCCTTGAGCTAATATGTCAATCATAGAAAATATTGGATTTCATGTTAATTGATTTTAGGTTACACAACTTCGACGATTCTACAGCAATATTAAAGGGTAGTCAATTTTTGGGTTATACATTCCCCTAAGTAACAACATATTAACTGCGGTGTGTTAAATTGAAGTTCAATATTTAAATCAAAGTAGAGTTAATTTAAAGGATCAATTTTGAATATGCTGAACAATAAATCGATGGAGGCTTCATTTTGTTTTCGTTAAGTATTCATGAAAATTGAGTGTGTAACTGCTAGTCAGTCAACAGCATTATGTAAATCTTCTCAGGAGCCACCGGTGGGTCACGTCGCAGTCTAAATGATTTGCAAACTTGAACTTGTGAGGGTAAAAGATAGTACAAACTTTACACAACCTGAAGACAGCATCGCATTTGTTCAGGAAATTATTCTTCTCGTGTACGTTCATGTAAGCTCAAAAAGTTGTTTATTTTTGCCACTAAAGCATGAAATTATACTGCATTAATCATATGTAGTAAATCAATCCTATATAATAAAACACCAGGTCCCTATTTCAGTTTATAAATAAATTTAGACATTTTTTGTGTGTAATTTCGACTATGTTATTACAAAGGGGATCTGATTCAAAGCATTAAATAGGTTGGTCCGTCTCTCTGCAACACTCATAAGGATGCTCAATGACCGTATCTGTGAAACGAACTTCACCAGAGTACAAGAATATTTTAATGGTGGGTACTATTAGAATGGATATATTTGTTTGTCATCCACATCTTCAGGATTTTTTCAGAAAGAAATCGAATTACATCTTTTTTGATGGGCCGTGTACGTACACTAGTGGTGCATAAACTTTGCATGCAGTTTAGAGTATGATTATGAACTTATTCAAATCACTCAATGCGAACCTTTAATAGTGAAAAGATGGTTCCAGCTCATCACGTGTTTAAAAAGAAGAAATTCCGTTCATTCTTTAACGCGTGATGAACTGGAACTTTTTAGTAAAGTTTAAAAATTGGAAAATGCAATGATGGTTCAAGCTGAAAAAAGGTAAGATTCTGGTACCTTATAAACGAAAATAGAAACCCCAAAACGAAGTTTATTAAAAATTTCGTATATCCCAAATCTCCATGCGCCACAAGTTAACAAATTCCCATTAGTAAAAATCGCCTAAAATAGAAAAGCCTCCAAAGTATGGATTACCTGAAATAGAAAATTCCCCGAAGTTAGAATTCCCTGAAATAGAAAATACACTAAAGTATGAATTCCTTGAAATAGAAAATACACTAAAGTATTAATTCCTTTGAATAAAATGCCCCAAATCAATTTATACCCCAAATGATGGAATACCTCAAAAGAAGAATTACTAGCTATTAATTAAGTAATCCTCAAATTCACATGTGCCACAAATGAAGAAATACCCCAATGCAATAATTTCCCTATATAAGAAATACCTTAAATTAAGGTCTAAATAAATAATAAAATACCCCAGAGAAAGAACAACGAGATATTAAGCAGCACCCAAACCCCCTTACTCCATAAATCAAGAAATGCCCTAAAAGCAAGCATTACTTGCAATAAGAAATACCCCGAATCCCCATATACACCAAGTAAGAAATACCCCAAAGAAAGAATAACCAGAAATTAAGTGTAGCTCCCAAATCCCCTTAACTCCTAAATCAATAAATATCCTAGAAGCAAGCATTACGGGAAATAAAAACTACCCTGAATCCCACCTCACAGATGCCTTCTCCCATGCATCCAAAATGAGAAAATACCCTAAAAGAAAGCATTACTCGAAATAAGAAATACCTTGTTTCCCATCTGGCAGATACCCTTCTTTTGTCTCGGACTTGACAAGCGTCAACGTCACATTTCCCATTCTGTTAATCCTCCAGTTTTCATGCTTGTAGTAGGTGCAGGCCGGCAGTTTGGGCAACTGGCATTTGAGGAGTTGGTAGCTAGGATACTCCGTCATGTTGGAGGTCTCCAAGTCCAAGTAGGTGTAGCCGCACCACTGCGCCGAACTGCCCAGCGTTACCAGGTGTAGGTACAGCAGCAAAGACATCGGGGGGTCTGGTGGACGATATCATTTTGAACTTATAGAAGGGAACCCTATATTTCGAGTCCGACGGACGATATCAACAGGTAAAACGTTCCTTTGAGTACAAAACTCCATTTTCAAACACTGAGGTCCAACTTTAAAGCACAGAACTTCATTTTAAATGTGGGAACCCAATACCCAACTTTATACCACAAAAATCAATTTTAAAAGAGGAAACCCAATTTTAAAAGAGGAAACCCAATTTTAAAAAAGGAAACCCAATTTTAAAAAAGGAAACCCAATTTTAAAAGAGGAAACCCAATTTCAAAAGAGGAAACCCAATTTCAAAAGAGGAAACCCAATTTTAAAAGAAGAAACCCAATTTCAAAAGAGGAAACCCAATTTCAAAAGAGGAAACCCAATTTTAAAAGAGGAAACCCAAGTTCAAAAGAGGAAACCCAATTTCAAAAGAGGAAACCCAATTTCAAAAGAGGAAACCCAATTTTAAAAGAGGAAACCTAATTTCAAAAGAGGAAACCAAATGTTAAAAGGGGAAACCCAACTTTAAGCATGGGAAACCAGACTTTAATTAAGTAAACCTACTTTTAAGCCCGAAAAGTCGCGGGTACAATATGTATGTCCATACGAAAGGCTTTTATTGTCGTACACACATACACGCATACACGCACACACAAACACAGACACACACACACCCAATAATTCAGGTTTATTTCCAGTCAACCTGGTCTGTCCTCGTCACCTAAATTTCTAGTTTACCTGGTCTGTCCTCGTCACTTAAATTTCCAGTCTACCTGGTCTGTCCTCGTCACCTAAATTTCTAGTCTATCTGGTCTGTTCTCGTCACCTAAATTTCTAAATCTACCTGGTCTGTCCTCGTCACCTAAATTTCTAGTCTACCTGGTCTGTCCTCGTCCCCTAAATTTCTAGTCTACCTGGTCTGTCCTCGTCACCTAAATTTCTAGTTTACCTGGTCTGTCCTCGTCACCTAAATTTCTAGTCTACCTGGTCTGTCCTCGTCACCTAAATTTCTAGTTTTCCTGGTCTGTCCTCGTCACCTAAATTTCTAGTCTACCTTGTCTGTCCTCGTCACCTAAATTTCTAGTTTTCCTGATCTGTTCTCGTTACCTAAATTTCTAGTTTACCTGGTCTGTCCTCGTCACCTAAATTTCTAGTTTACCTGGTCTGTCCTCGTCACTTAAATTTCTAGTTTACCTGGTCTGTCCTCGTCACTTAAATTTCTAGTTTACCTGGTCTGTCCTCGTCACTGCAGGACAAGGAGACGTTGGAGGGTGGTTTGCTGCAATCTATTGTAGAACTTGCAGTAATGATTTCAGAGTTCTGGAATTGAAAACATCTTTTATTACGATGCAAATTTTGTAAAACAATAATTTTTTACCTAACATCAGCGATGTGAGCATGGATCATTATTTGGAATAGCGCGTGAAATGTTATTGTTATTATCTTGTATTATTTTTTACGTACAAACGTTGAAATCAAGCCAAAATTGCGTTATAAACAGACCTGATTAGAAATTACGTTGAAAATTTGGTTCTAAAGATTTTTAAATGATAATGACGAATCAGAAGGAGAGATCGGCAAGTGTTCAATAAATTCTCTACAGTATGATGAGAAAATTTATAAAATCTTTATTTATTTTCAAATCACAAAACTTACGTGAATGAAAAGGATTCCAGTAACAAACGTAAGAAAAAGCGTTGGTTTCATGTTGAGAAGGTGTGTGTTGTATGCGTAAGCTCTGTATAAGACGTATCTAACTGGGGCAGGTAAAACTGAAGTTTAATATACAACTCAAATTTAAAGTCAATTCTAGCAAGCAATGTAGAAAATAGCAAACATTAACTTGATCGTGTTATCATTTAGTTTTGAGTGTATTTGGAAATTGAGTTGGCGTTTACTGGTCGATCAGCAGCACTATGAAAATTGCCTCCACCAGTGGTTCACGTCGCGGTCAAAGTACTAATGAGGGCATATGTCCTTACGCAGAACTATACTTATTAAACTGATCTTCGAGCAGAAACCTTTTTTCTATAATTCCTTAACAAATGTAGGGCAAGTTGCATTAAACGTTACATACGATAGTTTCAACAAATTTCTATATCTCGCGCGAACCGGTATATCTATGTTACTGTAATCATTCTTTCCAAGTGAATCGAACTTTTTTCAAAATAATTGGAGACTTTTTCGGAAACGCTGGAACTTTTAACGAGCACATAGACTTATGCTAGGGTGTAATCACATCGACATTATCGTAAATACTATTTAGACATATATTCCTTCCTATACTCGCCCTTCACAACCGAACTTCACTTCTCAATATAGCACTCTTTTTAACCACATGCTTCCTTCGTTTTGAACAAGCACTGTGAGATTTAAACAAACACTGCACGATTTAATCGCACACTGCACATTTTAAACAAACTTTACTCGATTTAAGCTCACTATCCCAAATGATTTCAATCTGAGATTAAGTGTCCGAAACAAATGCACTCCTCGTGACCATCTCCGTAGCACTGATACGAACACGCTCGGCAAGACACGCCTGAGATTGGTTATCTAGTGAGATTACATGATACATTACTGTGGTGTAGATCAAGGAAACAGTGTGATGTCATGCCTTCTTTTATCTGATACCGACAGCTTGGAAGCGTTGAGTTTTTTTCTGTGTTATGAGGATTCAGACTGATACCGAAAGCTTGGAGGCAAAAAAGTTATATTGTTTTTTTAATGCGGAGAATATTCAGATTGATATCAATAACTTCGAAGCAAAAAAGTAATGATATTGTTTTTTAATATGGAGAATATTCAGACTGATACCGATACCTTGGAAGCACTGAAGTTTTTTCTTTATTGTGAGGAACATTTAGTTCTTTAATATGAAGAACATTCAGACTGATGCCGACAGTTTTTACTGTTCGGAACGATGGCCTGTCAGACTGACTTTATTTGTAAGTTTATGACTTAAGTTAGTCATGTTATTAAAAATGATTAATTCAAGGCCTAAGTCAAACGGATGTCGCTATAACATCAAAGCTTTTCCGATCGTACGTGATAACGACGCTGGTGAAATCATGAACATGGTATGCTAAGTGAAATAGCCCATTACGCATGATATGCGTCATGGTAGAGGAACGAGGTAGAGTTATTTCTATGGGAGGAAATACACCTCCTCGTATTCGACTAGCCAACAGAAAGGCTTCATTTCGAACTCACTGGAAGACGTCACCTCTGCAACATGTCGTTAGGCCAATAGTGGAGCCAGATTTGAGGGTAGCAATGCTACCAGATGCAATACGAGCGCTGCTATTGGTTCGTTGCCGTGACGTCAGCACATACATGCATTTGAAGAAAAAAAAACTGGTTTGACCTCACCTGGTTTCTTCTGCCATGATATACGTATACCATTCGGTAAATTGCTCATTCACGTACTGGTATAAATGAATGACTTTTCATCTGTTTCACGATCTTTTTAAAAAATAACTGTTATCAAACGAGGTGTTATCCTGCAATTGCGTTTTCATGTTTCTAAGGAAGAATAAAAATGCTTTCGAGCAGTAAAGTCGATTTCCCAATTCTGCGACTTGCAACCTAACCAAACCATCCATTAACAACCGCGGCAACTCTGTTTTCAAATTAATGCATGTTCTCATTTGAAGTGTGTTTTAAAAAATAATTTCAGATCTAAATTTGAAAGCATGAAGCACATCTAAAAGATGTGAGTACACTCTTTAGTTCTGCGAAATGATTCTACTCAAAACTGTAAAAGATTTCATGTCACGTCATTTCGCATTTCTATCATAGGGAAAAACGGACTGCAATACTTCGGTGTTCTTTCAAACCAAACGATCGACCGCTTAGAGGATTTTTTCCAAATAAGCCCCGCCACTAATGCAACGCATAAGTTCACCCTCTCGAAACTTTCGAAATAATGCACCTATCAGCTTCAAATTACTCTCAAACGAAAGATTGTTTTAATCTTTCAAATTACTCTCAGACGAAAAATTGTTTTAATCTTTCAAATTACTCTCAAACGAAAGATTAAAACATTCTTTCGTTTGAGAGTAATTTGAAGTCGATAGGTGCATTATTTCAAAAGTTACAAGTGGGTGAACTTGTGTGTTGCATTCGTGGCGGGGCGCGTCTGGAAAAAATCCCAAGTTTCTATTTTTTAACTGAAAGAATACCTCAAGGTTCAATACATTCGCTTGACCCGTTGACTCCGAAGTGGTACATATGTGCACCACTAGGTAAATTGTTCATTTACTTACCGGAATATACATTTAACATTTCAACTATTTTGCTACCTTTTCCGAAATAAATTTTATAGTGGAAGGTAACACATTATGGTTCAATTGTATTCTTTATCCTTTTCAAAAAGCTTAAAAATGTATTAGAGCAGAAAAGACGGTTTTTCAAAACGACTTCTTCTAGCCTAACCAAACTTCCCGTAAGCAACCGCACAATCGGAGTCAACGTGTTAGTGAACATTTGGCGAAACCTAGGACACCGTGAAATAATCTTAAGGTGAAAAATAATAATAGTAGTCAATGTGTTAATGCTCTGCACTCAGTTAACACAGAACGATTTTCAAGAAATAACTCGATAATCCAGAAAACAAATTCATTGCACTAGTAAACCGTTTCATAAATAGATTTATCGCTGTCCCAGGGAAGTTTCTGTGAATCGGCCAACTGAAAATAGAAATAGAGAAATGGGATGCAGTGCAATTTGAGCTTATGATACACGAAAAAATCATATATCTGTCAGTTTGACATTGTCAATTATTTACGACGATCAATTCATTTTGTTTCAATGTGTTTTGGTAAAGCACTTTTTGCCTTTTCTTCTTCCGTTTCGACTTAAAACGAAAGAATTCCGAAGGATTCTCTAGTAGTATGCAAATTATAAGATATCAACCATCTCTTAGTGTTCCCCTCTGGGGGATACAACTACTGTATCTATGGGAATAAGCACTCCTAGGGGGAAAATGTGAGGGCCCGAGCTGAGAGTTAGGTAGGGCTTCTTTTTGTTGAAATACAATGTTTTTTGTTATGTTGAGGACCACCTTTTTTCCGGTTCACTGTTGTCTTGATTTTCAGCACCTACTACTTTCTTCTTCAACTTTGATCTTGTTTCATGAACTTCTTTCTCAATTTACCGTTTCTTTGCCCTTTCTGCATAGATTCCACGTTCCTTTAACTCCATACTAAATGGTGCCTTCTTCCTTCCTCTCTTTATATCGCCTCTGTTGCGGATGGGGAGATTTAAACTAACTAATAATTTAATCTAATCTCTTAGTGTATAAAATGTCCAAGAGAAGATATTCTGATTGTCTCTCAGAAACAAAATTAGCATATGACTTGGTTAGTTCATCAGAACGCATCGTTTGGTTTGTCTAATAGTAATTTTCGTATGGTTTGTCTATTAGACATGGTCTGTTTCAGTATACCTTGTACTGTATGGTTTGTCGACGTGTTTTAGTGTGCCACAAATAGTAATTTTCGTTTTCTACAACTACTCGAATCCATAAAACTGGAGGCAGGTCATAGGGTAATGAAATACTTGAATCAGTAAAAAATGTTAAAATCTGAAGTCTTTGAAAAATCCATTCTTTGAAATTCAACAGCTTATTGATATATTGCAACCATATCAATAAAATTCTTTCATGAGTTAAAAAATATTCCTTATATGTAATCCCAATTTTTCAAATTACACACGGCGAGTAAAAGTAGTAAAAAAGAATAGTACGAATAAAATACTCTCACCCAACTAAAAGTATACGCCTAAAATAGCAGCATTGTTAGATTTATGTTAAAACACACGCACCCACACTCAGAAAAAATCCTATTTAATGCTGAATTCAATTTATAACATTGCATGTAACAGCGAAATGAAAATGTCAACAGCCAAATAAATCTTAAATACAACACATTGCTTTAGTTCCAAGCTACAACTAACCACAAAGTGACAAAAACATCTAAGTTCTAAACTACAAATAACCACAACGTAACAAAAACATCTTGACCAAAATTTTCGCTTTTTCCTTTGAAAAACCAGGAGTCTCCAAATCACGATATATTCAACGTGACTTTGTCCCCTGGGGCAATTCTAGGTAAGTGGTAGAAAGCAATATGGTTATGCTGATATCAACGAGAATGTAGGTATGGGTCACAGTTGACCAAAACTGTATTCCCATCGAACATTTCTAGTAGATAAAGGTTTCAAGCCATGGAAAGTGTCCTCCGACGAATCCTTTAACCCAAGTAAGGTATCCTCCGACGAATCCTTTCAACTCAAGAAAGGTTTCCTCCGACGAATCCTTCAACCCAAGTAAGGTATCCTTCGACGAATCCGTCAAACTTAGTGATTTTAAAGAATCAACCATTCGATCAACCATATTTGACGTCGACGTAGATGAGATTTCCGAATTTTCAAGAATTTCGATAATTCTACCAGACGAGCATTTCCGAACAACATACTAGGCAAGATAAGCACGTTGCTTGAGATACGACCCATCGATGTGAAGTTTAAAAATTTTTAACAACATTTTAAAATTAATGGTATTCAATGGACCCACTTAATATTTGGTATAAATGAAATTTCTATCAAACTTTTGACTTTAAATTTGGGTTGAATGTTGAGCGTCAGGTTAACCCATTAACGTTTTAATTGATCCTCTTCAGTAATAATACAAATTTGATAGATTAATGCTTCAGCTCCGCCATCTTTAAAACGAAGAGGTAGAAACAACATCGGGTACATTTGACTTTACATAGAACTCATAAAACCTTAAATCAAAACACAATTTTCTATATTTCGCACACATGCTGCTTTACATCATTCAGATTTAAAATAATTCTGGCCTCAATCGTTTTTTTACACTTTGACTGCAACGTGAGCCATATTAAGTCACTGAGGGAGTTTTTACAATGCTGCTGACCAACCAGTAGTCACAACATAAATTTAGAAAACACGTAGTCAATTAGTCAAATGAAGTCAAACATTTCAATTTCACCAAGGCTACCGGTAATCCAAAGAGCTCGAAAAATATTTATTATCGAAAAGTAGACTGCAATTTAGAAAATCTAAAACTAATAAAATGGATAATCTGAAATCTTCTTTGAGTGTTCGGACTGGCAAGTCTTTAACAATTACTGGGCTAAAGAACACCACGAAATATAAAACATGAATAATAGTTATCCTTACAATTACACTTTCCTCAACTCCTATGCAAATTATCAAAAAGTCCGAACGGTCCCGAGGGACCGCCCGAGAAGCCCCGCACGCACACAGTCACACAGTTACAACCCACAACAGACTAATAGGGTGCGGTGACAGGCCCACGCACGTTTAACGCAGAGGCGGCTACTCTATTCGCATAAACAGATACCAAAAAAGCAACTAAAATTAATATTTCGTAGAACATAACACAAACAATACATATATGGAATAATACGAAATAAGTTGAATGATAAATTACGAAGGTAATTGCAAAAAAGAACTTTTAAATTATTTTTATGAAACGTTTCTCACCATCAGCTCACCATCAGTCACACTCTGTGACAACAAAAACACACGCGTTGAATATAAATTTGAAAAATTAACAAAACATTTCATATTTCATTGAAACATTTCAAAAAATTTCAAAATTTCATATTTTTATTTAACGCGCGCGTTTTTGTTGTTACAGAGTGTGACTGATGGTGAGCTGATGGTGAGAAACGTTTCATAAAAATGATTTTAAAGTTCTTCTTTGCAATTACCTTCATAATTAAACTGCTTAGCCGAAAATATATTCCTAATATTGAATGATAAAGATATAGGAACGAAGGCATAATTAAAGTTCTTATCACTATGTGATAAGAACTATGTGATAAGAATAATAATGATAAAGAGACAGGCTGGAAAATTCGGCATCATTATAAAACGCGGTGAACATATCAAATGATACTGAAATCGTTATAAAAGAAAACGAAGTTCCAGTTTGCTCACAAACACACATCAACTTTCATTTTAAAGCGCCTTTCCTGTAAGTATCGAGATAGAACAGAAAAGAAAAACTCTTGAGGAAATAAAAAGTATTAATAAAAAATATTAATCGCATCAATTTCATTCGCCGGTATTTTGAAGCTTTTCAAAAAATCTTTCAGTATCTGAACAGCATGAGGTCTTGTACCGAAGATAATAGAACTTTTATTATCTTCATTATTTGTAAAAGAACGTTTGAGTATATCCTTTAAAACTAGTTCAGAAACAGAGTTAGCTTCGTCCCACCCGTCAACTACGTACAAGACTTTCAACTTGGCTATGACATTCGCTACGGTCGCCACACCGAGATGACCACACACACCAGGGAAGTTTAGTTCCATAAGCTGCTCATAGTTCATCACTTTCACGTTCCTGCACTCGTAGCGCACCAACATGTCGTAATTCGCCAAACCACCAACGTTAAAATCTTTCACCTTATAAAATTCAAATGCAAGTTCTCTCAGAATGACACTTTTGCCGGATCCGGCAACGCCACTCAAGATGAAGAAAGGTTTCTTGGTGTCCAAAAAATACTCGTAAGTGCATTTCTTCGAGACGATACCGTGCGATTTGACCTCAACTGCAACTTGCCGCTGTCCTTGGAACTTCCTTTTCACTTTTTTCCCGTAAAAGTGGTGCTCAGGTGACACGTTTTCAGTTCGCATGAGTTTAACGTTGGTACAATCGTAATTTCCCTCGGCAGTTTTCAACTTTTCCAGGTATTTCCTAGCGTTAAAAGCAGCGTTCTTAGTAACAAGTAGCTCATCGAAATCATCAGGTGGAGACATGTAACTTTGATGGAAGGTCTTGGTCATCCTCTCGCGCATTTTTTGCTTTTGGCTTTCAATTTCCTCCGGGGAAAGGTTATATATCTTACCACCTTGGTCATGAAACTCCGACAGCAAAGCCACGTACTTATTCATGTGCTCAGGGTCTTCACGTAGTTTTGAATCGAGATTTAATGAATCATCGGAGAAATCTGAGATCTTCCTCATAATGTCACACAGTTTCCTCTTCTCGGCAAACTCATCCACTGGTTCGTTCACATCTTGTGGGTTGAATTTGGTGACTTGGGTAGTGACGTCGGTCGTCAGTTTGGGGTTGCATTTGGTGACTTCGGTAGCGGGATACACGTCATTTGTCATTTTAGGGTTGAATTTTTCGACTTCGGTAGCGGGATAAACGTCATTTGTCATTTTGGGGTTGAATTTGATGATTTGGGTGCTGAGATTATCGTCGGTCGTCCTTTGGGGGTTGAAGGCTTTTGGAAAAGGTAGCAAGTAGTGTACAAATTGTTAATTTGATACCGTTGCAAGGGTTCGTGTGTACAAATCCCTTCAAGTCAACACTTTATTTTCAAGCCTTGTTTCCTTTTGATTTCGTTATAGAATTCTTCAAGTCAACACTATTTCCGAACCGTTTTTCTTGTTGATTTGTTCCAGAGTTCTCGAAGTCAACACTTTATTTTCGAGCTGTTTTTCTTGTCGATTTCGTTCCAGAATTCTTTTCTGAAACTGAAATCTGTTTCAGAGCTTTGTTATCAAATTGACAACTTCTTCAAAGCTTTTTCAGCGCTAGCAGCTCCCGAGATCAAAGCCAGTTCGAAACTTGCAATCTTCATGAGCCGCACTTTTTTGAAAAGAATTCTGATGGCCGCTAGCAATATTTTTTGCTTTCACGCTTTCTCCAAGTTTTTGGAATTCAAATTAAATTTTATCACTTCCTTCTGATGTCTATAGAGCTCTGAAAAAGTACGCCATGCATTAATTCACATTATTATCAAAATTGTAAAAAAACATTATAATCTGGAATGGAATATCTACAAAAAGAAAAAGCGAGAGTTTGTCTTGATACGAAGGTGGGATCGACCTAACCGTTTTATGAGATTTCCAAAATTAATGACATGCATAAAATTTCACCAGTAGACTATGTTTGCAACAAAAAGAATGGACAGATTCAAAATATGGTCAACATTAAGTCTTCTCATGCCTAGTATGACACAACTAAAAAAACATATTGTGTGAATGATTTTGGGATTGGATGAATAGTTTTATTATTAACACTTTGGATGCGACGTGAGCCACCGGTGGTACACGGAAGAAATTTTCATAATGTTGCTGATCGATCAGTAGTCAAAAACTCAATTTTCACAAATACTTGATGAAAACTAAACGAAGACATGAATAATCGGGTTAATGTTTACTATTTTCAACATTATTTGCGACAATTGACATTAAATTCGAGTCGAAAATTAGTGTTACCAGCCGCTGTCAAAGTGATAAAAAATCAACAAGTAACAGAGCTTATAACTGTTACAAATAGCGTATAACTATAACTGTTCCAACTATAGCGTATATCTGTAAATGTTCCAAATAGCGCAAATGTTATAACTATAACTGTTCCAACTACAGCGCATAATTTTAACTGTTCCAAATAGCGTTATTGTTAAAACTGTTCCAAATAGCGTATTGAATGAACGATAGGGACAAACAGGCTTGTATAGAGTCGCGTGTTTATCAGTAGCGGAGGCAGTACGTCGGAAGAAGATAAGGGCCAATGTCGGCCACCGCTACAGAACGTTCGCGGCACAGCAGACAACGAAACGCAACTGATTGGCACGAACTATATTTCTTCTTGTTTATGGGTCAAGGCATTGCTCTTTACAGATGATACTTGAATTATTATACACCATCTAATGCAAATTGAATATGCTAAAAATTTAATAGCGAAGAAAATGCAAATAAAGAAGTAATTTTTATTCAAAATAAAGAAAAAACCGAAAACGTTTCGTAGACCAGCCCCATCATCAGTTCTGAAACGTCTCCGAAACGTTTTCGGTTTTTTCTTCCTTTTGAATGAAAATGACTAATTTTATTAGCATTTTCTTCGCTTTTAAATTTTTAGTGAATATGCGATTTAAGCAAAGTGAACATTTGTTTAAATTGAACATGAATATATGATACTTTGAATCATTAAGCATGATTTAAAGCAAATTGAATCCGATACTTTATTTATGGGTCAAGGCATAACTCTTTGCAGATGATACTTTGAGTTATTATGCATCATCTAATGCAAATTGAATATGAAAATGTGATACTTGGAATTACTATACAGCATCTAAAGCAAGTTAAATACGTTACTTTATGTGTTATCATAGCTGTCTACAAGTGATACTTGAATTATTACAAATCATCTAGTGCAAATTGAAAATGAATATATGATTCTTATCTAATTATTATCCATTACCTAAAAAAATTGAATATAATACTTGACAGTATATATGGGTGAAGTCATATATGATTACAGCAGATACTTTGAGTTAATATACCTCATCTAAAGCAAATTGAATGTGAAGATATGATACTTTGGGTCATTATGCATCATCTAATGCAAATTGAATGTGAAGATATGATACTTTGGGTCATTATGCATCATCTAATGCAAATTGAATGTGAAGATATGAGAATTTAAATTGTTATATAACATTTAATACAAATTGAATTTTTTTATGGGTCAAGTTTTAGCGGTTTACAGCTGATACATTGAATTTTTATACGTCATCTAACGCAAATTGAATTTGATACATCATTTATGGATCAAGTCATAGCACTCTATGTTAAATAGATCTTTGAGTTTATGCACCACTTTATGCGTAATGCACATTTTAGTCAACCTCTGAATATATGGGACTTATATTTTTTCTTTTAATTAGAAGTTCACATGAGGTGATCTACATGTAACTCGTGAATTAACTGTATCTCATATTTAGGTGCAGAATTTTACATGTTTATGTATTTTTACAGGTATTTCATTGTACTCAGTATTTTCATTCATGTTTCAGAACTGATGGTGGAATTGTGAACATTTCAGCCCTGATGGTGGAATTGTGAACATTTCAGCCCTGATAGTGGAATTGTGAACATTTCAGCCCTGATGGTGGAATTNATGGTGGAATTGTGAACATTTCAGCACTGATGGTGGAATTGTGAACATTTTAGCCCTGATGGTGGAATTGTGAACATTTCAGCACTGATGATGAAATTGTGAACATTTCAGCACTGATGGTGGAATTGTGAACATTTCAGCACTGATGACGAAATTGTGAACATTTCAGCACTGATGATCATTTATGAATATTCAGAAAGATTTTCAATACACGCATTACATTTTAACGTTCGTTTTTCTTTTCATATTACCGATGTAGTGACCTACTTACATAGTTCCGAATATGAATAACAATAAAATTTTGCACCTATATGGAAGCGGAATGTTTACTTTGTTTCATACATGTCAGTTGGTGAATTTTTTTTTTTAATTACATTTAATGATTTTAATACGAAAGTTTGTGTATCGAACTTTGAGAAAAAATGTTATTCAACTCTCAAATAATGCGGGATATTTGTAATGAGAATTTGTTTTTGATATTATTCAAATTTAATTTTTGTTTATTTAATGAGTTTTAGACTGAATAACGTTCTTTTTCAATATTCTTAAGATCTTAGGAATATTTTTTTTTGACTTTTGCAGTATTTTTTCGATTTTTGTAACATTCTTTAGATTTTTGCAATATTCTTTGCCTTTTTGAAATGTTTTTTAAATATTTGCAACATTTTTTAGTTTTGGACTGAATGTTATTCTGTAATATTTTCAACGAGTACCTACATATATTTTTATATATAATGCCTAGACACTACCTTAGTAACCCGTGATACAAAATCTACACTACTGATAAAAATTCTTTTATACCCATATATATATATATATATATACCTCTGCTTCCTGGAATGCATCAATCCTAATATTTTTGTGACTATGCTTTTATTTTTATAAATTTTTTATTTGTACTTAAATAGGTACCTAGAATTTTATACATATTTTACTGTTGTAGCTATTCTTTTGTGCTCAATATATCTTAGTCATTCGTGGTAGCTATTAACCGAATGACTATTAAAAATTAACTATTAAATGACTATAAAATTCGTGGTAGCCATTTTCAAGGCTGTGATTTTCAAATAATGTCATCAAGAAAAGTACACTTTGATCAATAACGTGAAGCACATATCAAAAACTCAAATGTTAACTAAAAACGAATAGAAAACTAACATAATCTAATCTAAAAACGGATAGAAGCATCCCTATCGTAACGCCTCCTATCAAAGAATTTAAAAAACATCTCTTTCACAACGCCTCCTGTCAAAAAATTCTAACGTAACATCAACTGAAAACATGTTATATATTCAAACGGACAGTCAAAATCAGATTACGCAACAAAGGAAACTCATTTTCGTTGTGCTTTTCTGTCAATCATTTTTGTTTCGACATTTTACATGGGTATTACGATACCAATGTGTAATTCTCAACTAAGGATGTTAATGTCAAGATATTTTAAAAACCAATTTTAAGCATTACATGTTTTAACTCTGTTGGAAACAAACTGTTTTTCTATCTTTGTCACCATTCTATGAAATTAACGACAACCTACCCCTACTACACACAGCGCCACACTGACCTCGATCAGCTGGCGGTGCTCGTCTTATAACCGGCGATCATGTTCACGTCACGGCCAAATCGTTCGCGTACGCGTCAACTAAACGTAACGCAATCTTGGTTTTAGATTTTAAAACGTAACGCAATTATGACTGGAGCGTTCTTCAACGTCGCGCAATCTTGATTGGGATGTTAAAAACGTTACGCAATCTTCGTTGTACAGGGTGGCGCATAAGGAACGCACTCTTTTGAAGGTAAATTTTAAAGATTTATTACCGCAATATACACTGGGTATCTGTAGACAGAATACGACATGTAAATAAACTTTAAGAGTTCCTCTATCGTTTGCAACTAACCCTATCGTTATACCTGTCATAGTTTATTTATTTTAATTTTTTAAAAGGGTGCGTTACTTATGCGCCACCTTGTAGTGATGTTGTTGACTTGTTATCTAATCCTGCAGGAAGTACTCGTTTGTATGTGTGTAAACGCATTTTTTCGTGCTTTTCTCTCAATCATTTTTGTTTCGACACGTGACATGGGTATTACGATACCCATGTGTCAGTAACAACTAAGGATTAATGTTAAGATATTTTAAAAACAAATAGCGTAAACATTTCATGTTTACACTATATTTGAAATAGTTTTATTTCTTTTCTTTCTTTCTTATGGTAACGTCCTTAGGCTTCGTACTTACATATTTCGCATTTGTTCGAATTATTCCAGTTTTACTACACCTTTTTCACTTCAAAATAATCCCAGTCAAGTTGAATCTGATCCATGTCAAGTTGAATTTAATCCATGTCAAGTTGAATTTAATCCATGTCAAGTTGAATTTAATCCATGTCAAGTTGAATTTAATCCATGTCAAGTTGAATTTAATCCATGTCAAGTTGAAATTAATCCATGTCAAGTTGAATTTGATCCAAGTTAAGTTGAATTTAATCCATGTCAAGTTGAATTTAATCCATGTCAAGTTGAATTTAATCCATGTCAAGTTGAATTTAATCCATGTCAAGTTGAAATTAATCCATGTCAAGTTGAATTTAATCCAAGTAAAGTTGAATTTAATACAATAAAGTTGAATTTAATCCAAGTCAAGTTGAATTTAAAACAAGTCAAGTTGAATTTAATCCAAGTCAAGTTGAATTTAATCCAAGTCAAGTTGAATTTAATCCAAGTCAAGTTGAATTTAATCCAAGTCAAGTTGAATTTAATCCAAGTCAAGTTCAATTTAATCAAATTCAAGTTCAATTTAGTATCAATCTAGTACTTAACGAACTTAATAAGACTACGACCTGGGGTACTGTCGCGTCAATAGTCATTGATGAACACACTATTCAATAAGTTAGTTCTTTTTTGAAGAAATCCTTCTTCAATTAAAATGCATTCTCCCACAAAAATAAAATGAATTCTTCTTGACAATGAAATGAATTCTCCACAAAAATAGAATGAATTTGTTAAAGAAAATTCTTCTGACCCTGGGTGACTGAAGGGATGATTTAAAACCACATCCGGTTACACAAGCACATGTGCACCCTGTACACAATGTATACGCACATGTACACCGTGTACACAGTAAACACGCACAGGTACACTAAAAACACGCACATGTACACCGTGTACACAGTGTACACGCACATGTACACCATAAACACGCACATGTACAACGTGTACACAATGTACACGCACATGCACACCTCAAACACGCACATGTGCTCCGTCTGCACCTGTACAAGATCGACCGTTACCAAGATAAAGAAGAACAGATAAGGCGACAGTTCGTTCTTGTGTACCGGTCGTGTGGCGTGTGTAGAAACGATCCTGTGTGCGTGTCGGCTCTGAAAAACGACCACGTGTGCGTGTCATGAACGTAAATAAACGTCGCAAGTTGCGTTTGCGCCCGTAGCGGTATGTAGTGACGTGTTTCTGTGCGTGTGTGTGTTTTGCGTTGAAACGACAGTTGAAGTGGATATTTTGCGTTTTAAACACAATATAAATAAATATTTTGCGTTGAAAATACGGTAAAAATTAATATTTTGGATTGAAAATACGATAAAAAAATGTTTTGCGTTGAAAATACAGTAAAAATGAATATTTTGCATTGAAAATACAGTGAAAATAAATATTATACGTTGAAAATACGGTAAAAATGAATATTATGCGTTGAAAATACGTTGCAAATGAATATTATGCGTTGAAAATATTTTAAAAATGAATGTTATGCCTTGAGAAAATAATAAATACAAATATTTGATGTTGAAAAATATTTCAACAAAATTTTTTATTGTTTTTTTTGCAGTTGAATGAGAATATTCTGTTTTATTCAATGTAATTTGTAATGTTTTTATATAATATGTATTGTTTTCTATAATGTGCGGTGTAATGTTGGAAATAATACACAAAGCGTATATAGCTGTCAAAATATACTGCAATACAGGGTGCTTACTGTCAGATGTACTGGTACTGAATTGTTTATTTTGCATAATTGGATAAAAATAGAAGGCATCTAAAAGAACTGTAGGAGTGTATAAGTTTTTAAAAACATTGATGCATGAAAAATGTGTTTACAGACATTTTTTATTCGACTGCTGTTTTTCAAATTTTTTACGTACGCTTTAAAAATGTCAAACTTTTACAAACCTGCAATAATTAATTTCGTTCCGATTTACTGGCGTCTTGTTCATTGCACACTTACTGGCTATGGTAAAAAAAATTTGCCGCTAGTGACAACAATATATTTTTACTTATATGCGTATAATATATATATTTTTGTGAATGTGTTAGCACGAAGACAACGAAAACAAATTCAAAACTACGAATTTTTTTAAAGCTTTCATAAATTTACGCTAAATTTTATTTTCAGGTGAATAGGTGAGGGTGTAACTCGAAACCCGACTTTAAAAAAAAAATCAAATACAATTGATTAAAATATACATAAACAAAACCTCCTAATGAAAATATATACATAAATCTAAATCATCA
>JACJUY010003299.1:21667-48002 GCA_014220935.1 Platorchestia sp. MABIK | reverse complement strand
AACAGCCGATTAGAAATCAGGACAACCTATTAGGACAACCTATCAGGAATCAGGACAGCCTATTAGGACAACCTATCAGGAATCAGGACAACCTATTAGGACAACCTATCAGGAATCAGGACAACCTATTAGAACAGCTTATATACAAAAAGGACAACCTATCAGGACAAAATATATAGAATCAGGACAACCTAAAAGAAATCAAGACAACTCTAGGTAGGTACCCACATAAGAGCACAGGTACCAACTAACATACCTACGTTGAGCACACGTTATAGGTACCTGCGTACTGGTACTACAGCGTACAAGTACTCTACGTAGGTAGGTATTCTCATAAAAGTGGCTAAATGCCAAAAGTACGTGTACAAAAATCAATTTACCTCTGGTCAGGAACCCTCATAAAAGTTATTACATACCAAAAGTACATGTGCAAAAATTAATCTCAAAAAGTAACTACATACCAAAAGTATATGTACAAAAATTAACCTCATAAAAGTAACCACATACCAAAAGCACATGTACAAAAATTAATACACCTGTGGTAAGGTATATTGAATAGAAACCTCTGATCAGGTACCCTCATAAAAGTAACTACATGCCAAAAGCACAAGAACAAAAATCAATATACCTGGGCAGATGAGACAAAGAAGAGCTGCTCATCAGTGAGGTTGAGTGCCGGCAGTCTGAGGATCAGTTTTCCGTTTGCGCTGTCCCGCTGCCGCCGCCGCTCGTACGACCAGAACGCGTTCCTGATAGCGAAAATGTCCGCTAGGTTCTCGTTGGTGGTGATGTTGGCGTCGATCTGGCGGGGTGAGGCGTCGTAATGTATTTAGAAAATGATGATACTTTGAATTTTCAGAAAGTCTTAATCTATTCATGATGTATGTATTCGTAATGTATGCAGGGTTTGAATCCCGGCGCTGTGTGGCGACTTTCTCCGTTGGGTATTGGGGAAAAACTCAAAGCACAATACCCCACTCTACCCAGGTGTCTGAAATGAGTACCGGTCTTGACCGGGAGTAACCGGCATGGGGTCCTGGTGTTAGTTATAAGGCATTTGAAAAACCAATGTACAAGGTGATGTGTATCAGGCTTCATAGGAAATAAAGCGTCCTCAGATGCCGATGCTGTCTCTCGTATGCAAAGAGTAGTTATATATGGAGATACACGTATTATATTCAAGTCATCATATGTTAAGATCATTAAAATGTACTCAGAGAGTCATATTGTATTGTAATGTATTGAGATAGTCGCAAAATATTCAGAAAATCGTAATGTAATCAGAAAATCATAATATATTGGATAATCGTAATGTATACATAAAGTCATGAAATACTTCACACAGGTCTTAATAAGTAATAACGTCATAACGTATAATGCATAAGATATGAAAGTCATAATTAAATCCCAGATTTTTAGCATTTACTCTATTACTGCTCTACGACTATAGATGCAAAAAATACTTTGATGGTAAATTCTATTTCAGATGTTATTCTTTTTAAACTTACGTAGACTTGTGTCGTGAGGGAACACCTATTTTCTGCAACATATTCTCTTCCTTAATGGGATAGAATCTTCGAAAGCACACTACAAAAATTGCTTCGTGATATCGCTTCCATCAAGTTTCATCAAGTAGAATTTGCTATGAGAAATCCCATACTTTTGAAATTAAATTTGTATGAAGAAGTTCATTCTCACGCTTGATAAACTACTTCTGGTGTTCTAAATTGTTCACATTGATTTCAATAGACGCTCACTGAGAGCAGGCAAAAGAAAACCTGTTTTCTATGTTATTTACCGTATCCAAATGAAAGAAGAAGCTTATCCACACAATTGAAGAACTGATAATATTTTTCCTAAGCCAAGGCCAGTCGACGAAGCAGATGGAAGATAAATTGCTTCTTATTTCATTTTCCGTATCCTAATGGAAGGAAAAACTCATGGACGCACTCTGTAAACTATTTTATTTCTAATATTTACCACTTGTAATATCTACTCTCACCCTTCGTAGTCTCGAGTGATCAACTGTTTTCTGCACCATTTTCCCTATCCTTGTGGAAAAAGAAAAAAAGTCCATACACACACACTTGACGAACTGCAAATGTTTTTCTAGGTGAATTTTCCGTCTCTAAGTGGAAGAAAAAGTTCACCCACACACTTGACGAGCTGCATCTGGTTTTCTAGATCAATCAAATCGACTTGGCACTCAACGAGAGCAGGCAAAAGATAACCTGTTTCCTATGTCATTATCCGTATCCAAGTGAAAGAAGAAGTTCACCCACACACTTGACGGACCACATCTGTTTTTCTAGGTGAATTTTCCGTATCTAAATGGAAGAAAAAGTTCATCCACACACTTGACGAACTGCTTCTGGTTTCCTCCATCAATCACATCGACTTTACACTCACCGAGAGCAGGTAAAAGATAACCTGTTTCCTATGTCATTATCGGTATCCAAATGAAAGAAGAAGTTTACCCACACACTTGACGAACTGCTTCTGGTTTCCTAGATCAATCACATCGCTTGACACTCACCGAGAGCAGGACGTTGCTGAGTTGGACCTTGACGATGTCCTGAAAGTCGTTCACAAGCGCTTGGTGGTAGCAACTCTTCACATTCTGGAGCCTGTTTTCCATGGTCTCGAAGTGAGTTTGTCCGTCCTTACGACCCTCGTGGTTGAACTTCAGGCCTTCCAGTTTGAATTTCGAAAGATTAAGGAAGAATTGAGTGAGTTTTTAATATCGTTCATGAGTTTTAATAAATTTGATGAGCAGAAAAGGCCCTAAAATCTATCCTTGAGGAACGGCACTCAATAAAGGTTTTAACTAAACCGTCTCATTTGTTTAAATATTGTACTGATTAGAACGTTACCGAGGTAGATCTAGGGTTGAGGTTAAAATATAATGTGTGGTAAAATAGAGAAAGCTACAATGAAGATAGTTAAATGGAATAAAAAAATGCGGCTTCTGATTATACTTTCTATATGAGTAATTTAAACTGTTGAGAATCTAGCCTTGAGATTTGAATGTCACATTTATAATTAGACTGTGAAAGCGTTGTTTTCGTGAAAAATTTTTCGTGGACTGTAATCAAACCTTCCCATCAGAATTGTAGCCTCAGATGTAATCTCACCAGAGAGCTCGAAGATAATCAAACCTTGCAGTTGAATTATGGCTTCAAAACTAAGCTCACCTGAAAGTTCAAAGCTGATCAAACATTTCCATTAAAATTTTACCCTCATTTGTACAGTAGTTTTATTTCAATCCAATTCAATTGTACAGTAATTAGAACTGTAATAAAACCTTGTCATCAGAATTATAGGTTCAAATTAAACCTAACACGAAAGCTCAAAGTTCATCAAGTTTTCATAGTAGAACTGTAATAACACCTTCCCTTTAGCACTCTTCTCAGTCGAACTTTAATCAAACCTTCCCATCAGAACTGAAGCCTCAGATGCAATCTCACCAGAGAGCTCGAAGATGATCAGATCTTTACAGTAGAACTGTACTAAAACCTTCCTATCTGAACTGAAGCCCCAGATGCAATCTCACCAGAGAGCTCGAAGGCGTGGAACATCTCATGGCTGAGGGCGGAAGCGAGGGTGCCGCTGTTGATGTAATCGGGAGCCCCGATGTGGTAGTACGGAGGCTTGAAGAACGCCTCTGGGAACACTTCAACACGAGTGACATTAGATTTAGTTTGAGCCCGCCTATCTGCAACAAAGACAATTCGAAGAGAGGAAAGAAGAAGGTACCATTTAGTACAGAGGGAAGGGAACGCGGAATCTATGCACAAGGTGCATAGAAACAGTAAGTTGAGAATAAAGTTCATGAAACAAGAGAAAAGTTGAAGATGAAAGTAGTAGGTGCTGAAAAACAGGACACCAGTCAACATGTTCTTAAGTATTTTGTTGCGTACGAACGTCGAAAAATGAACGAGGTTAACGTTCTCAAGTACTTTTTTGCGTACTAACATGGAAAAAACATAGCGGGTACACGTTTGTTTGTAATGGTAGGGTTGACTGCCTTGACCCTCGATTTGTAACTTTTTAAATATTTTTATATATCTTTATTTTCCAACCGATTAAGTTTGATATCTGCACATAGGTTTTCGTTATTTGTGTTTTCAAATCAGGTTTATCTACTGTTATGCACTTAACTATATATCTTTATTTTCCTATCCATTATGTTTGATGACTGTACATAGGTTTATTTGTATTCATGTTACGATATTACATATTCATAATTGATTTATTTATACTTATTTATGAATCTATTTATAAATCTAAATGATACCGCATATCAAGTTGTTATCTGAACGTAGGTTTATCTATATTTATGTTACCATTTTATAATTCCATTACAGCTTTATTTACGTATATTTATGTATCTCATAATTAAAAATTATTTTTATCAAAATATATGGTTTGATATCTGTACATAAGTTTATCTACATTTATTTACATTTCACACAATATCTCTATTTTCCCACCTATTATGTTGGACGTGTGCACATAGGTGTATCTATATTTATTTATAATTCACACTAAATTTCATTTTCCAATATATTAAGTTGGACGTCTGCACATAGGTTTTTCAAAATTCATTTATAATTCACACTATATCTCTATTTTCCCACCTGTTAAGTTTAATTCCTGCTCATAGGTTTACCCATATTTATTTATAAGTTTGACTATATTTTATTTTCCTACCCATTAAGTTTGATATCTGCGCATAGGTTTATCCATATTTATTTTTAATTCACACTATATCTCTATTTTCCCACCTATTAGGTTGGACGTCTGGACATAGAAGGCGTTCACGATGAAAGGTTCCGTTGTCAAGTCCCATCTACAAAACATATCGTCCATCAAACTTCACCTACGTGTTAAAAACAAGAGAAATATTTTTTAAGTATATTAAAAATGAACATATTGTTGACAAGTTGTGCAACCATATTTTTTAACATCCACAAATCAAACATGCTATTCAAACAATTCAACATACTCATCACTCACACACTGAATGCATTTTACAACCACACATTTAAAATGGTCAACAACCGCAAATTAAACATGTTGTAGAACCACATGTTTTGATTCTATGGTATCCGTACATTGAACGTGTATAACATCTACAAATTAAACATTTTATGCAACCGCACGTTCAACACGTAGCGTCCGTATATTCAACATTTGCATTACACAACCACATACTTAACATATTCAAGATCCACATAATCAACAAACTATGCAGCCACATACTTAACATATTTAACCCACAAACTGAACATGTTGTGCAACCACATTTTAAACATTTTACCACCAATATGTCATAGATAAAAAATAATCCCATACTAATCAAATCAAAAAAAATTTGCATAACCACAAATTCAACATACATAACGTTCACACATTGAACTTATTGTAGAACCAGCCACCACACATATTATTACGAACGTGTCATACATGTAAACTCACATAAAATTTAATGGTCACAAACATTAAATATGAAGTCTCTATATTTAAAGTATATTCATAAAAGTTATTTTAGAAATATCTCTACACTAAAAATATTGGTATGTGTAATATGTGTAGTATAAATGATATTTCCATTCATAAATATATATCTATGAACAACACGCACCTACGAGGACAGTAATGTAAAAAATTCACTCGTGAATTTTTCTGGACTTACGAAAAAGAACATTAATTTCGTACATTTGCTCTGAATTTCACTCCTTAATCACGAACTTGAATGTATTTAAGTGCCCATAAAATCCATTCAGTATCACAACATTTTTAATTCATATGTAAATAATTTTAATTCAATCTTTTTGACTTTTATTGAATATTTTTATGCGCAAATTTCATTCAATACTCATACGCATAAATTTAATTCAATGTCCATAAACCCAATTCAATGTCTATAAATTCCCTTAATTTCCCATACGTTTAAGAAAGTCCACAAACTTCATTCATTGTCCATAAAATAAGCTCACTACCCATAAATTAATTTCACTGCCCATAAATTTCGTGCAAGACCCATAAAACTCTTTCAATAACGATAAATTCGATTCGCAATCTTTAAATTTCATAAAAGAATCATAAATTTTATATGGTGCACGAGTACCTCATTTCATAACTCTAAATTAAAATTGGATTCACCACCCTTAAACTTCAAACAAGACCCATAAATTTCATTCAGTACCCATATACCTCATTTAATTTCTTCAAATTAAAATTTAATTCCCTACCCATAAATTTCATTCAGTACCCATATACCTCATTTAATCTCTTCAAATTAAAATTTAATTCCTTACCCATAAATTTCATACAAAGGCTATAAATTTCATACACAACCCATAAATTTCATACACGACCCATAAATTTTATACACGACCCATAAATTTCATTCACGGACCAAAAATTTCATACACGACCCATAAATTTCACACACAACCCATAAATTTCATACACGACCCATAAATTTGATGCACGACCCATTTATTTCATGCACGACCCATAAATTTCATACACGACCCATAAATTTCACACAGTACTTACGCACATAAATTCACGATGTGCCACAGGCTCGCTATAAAAGCCGTACAGCTGCCGTCGAAATTCCGTGTAAACTTCCATGGCGTTGTGGAACAAGTCGTCTTTTTTGATGGTCAACTGTGGGATTGACGTCATCGTATTAGTCATTTTTAACAGTACTTTCTTTTTTGATGGTCAACTGTGGGATTAACGTCATCGTATTAGTCATTTTTAACAGTACTTTCTTTTTTGATGGTCAACTGTGGGATTAACGTCATCGTATTAGTCATTTTTAACAGTACTTTCTTTTTTGGTGGTCAACTGTGGGATTGACGTCATTGTAATAGTCATTTTTAACAGTACTTTCTTTTTTGGTGGTCAACTGTGGGATTGACGTCATTGTACAGGGTGGCGCATAAGTAACGCACCCTTTTGAAGGCAAATTTTAAAGATTTATAACCGCAATATACACTGGGTATCTGTAGACAGGATACAATATGTACATAAACTTTAAGAGTTCCTCTATCGTTTGCAGTTAACCCTATCGTTATACCTTTCATGGTTTATTTATTATTAATTTTTTAAAAGGGTGCGTTACTTATGCGCCACCCTGTATATGTGATTTTTAACAGTATTTTCTTTTTTGATGATCAACTGTGGGATTCAAGTTATTTTTGTAATTAAAAACAATTTTTTTAGTTTTGATGTTGGGGTAAAATTGCTTTTCCAATGATCCTATTTTTTTAGTCGCGATCAACTAGGGAATTTACATTATCGTTTGAATGGTTTTTGGAAATACACCTATTTTCGATGGTAAGCCAGGCAATAAAAATCATTGTTTGAGGAATTTTTTAAAAAATACTTTCATTCTTAATCGACTGGGAGACTAAAATTTTAGTGTGATATAAAAACATATTTTCTGTTTTAATGGTCACCTGTGAGATCAAAATTGTTTTTTTAAGTGGTTTTTAAAAATACATTTTTTTGATGGTCAAGTGTGGGAGATTAGAATTATAATGACGACCAATATCCTTCATCAGTACCATGTTTTTCAACCTTTTTTGCTTTCACGCCCTTTTTAAGGAATCTTTATTCCTTCTAGCCCCAAATTTTTTTAAATAAATTTTTTTTTTTAATTTAAGGCGGAAACAAAAAACATTGATTATCTTTTGAACCTATGAATTCTATTTCATTTAAAAGGAACCAATTACATTATTGACATATTTGAAACAGCGTCGCCTAGGTTAAGAACTGCTGCAATAGAGGAAGGTGCAGAAAAATAGCATGTATTACAGTTAGATGAATGAACTTAACGAGTTAAACTCAGCAATCTGAAGTCTTTTCTTGAATATGGTGTTACTTGCGTCATTTTAACTATGGTAGCAAACTTAATTAACAAATTTTTATCTAACTTCTCATTGATCAGTTTAATGGTAATTTTTCTAAAACTTTTCTCTAATTCGAAATTCAAAATTATCCTTCATGTTCGAGTTGCCACAGTCTTTTCGCATCAAATGAGACCAAAAGCAAGCTGTCACGTTGAAAATTGTAGGAGGAGAAGGGATTTTCGCAAATACATAAATAATGTTCTATGTTTGCGCAATAACTTTTTTTGCGAAAATGGATTATTTTTATAGAAGCAAATGTGTTTGGAATTCAATTTTACATATCTGTATGCATTTTCGTTCCTCTAGTTGCGATAGAAATGTGAAAAACGAAGTTTGAACAATTATGTTACTTATGTGGATTTTGGGGTAGTAGCTCCTCTCAAGCGTACGAAGTTAAACATAATTGTACACCTTCTCGTAACGTTGATGATAGGATGCTGTAGAAGTTACTGAACTTATTCGGGCCCACAAGTAGCTATACTAAAATATGCCTATTGCAATTGCCTTGAGAAACAATCTTGTTTTTGGCATGTAAATTGTGGTGAATTAATTGAGTTGTCTAAATACTTTACAAAATATAAAGTACTCAAATTGTTTAAGTTCGTTATATTGTTTAACTTAGCTATCCTGTTTAATTACATGAATTGCTTAAATTATCTAAATTGTTTGCAGTATTTCAATTGCATGAACTGTGTGAGTTGTTTAAAAAATTTGAACAGTTTAAATTGCTT
Organism: Platorchestia sp. MABIK; assembly: GCA_014220935.1. Taxonomy (NCBI): domain Eukaryota; kingdom Metazoa; phylum Arthropoda; class Malacostraca; order Amphipoda; family Talitridae; genus Platorchestia; species Platorchestia sp. MABIK. The sequence goes on along the minus strand of JACJUY010003299.1, from coordinate 39,340 downwards.
GAACTATTCATTTTGTTTAAATTGTTCGTTTAACGTTGCTATTTCTCATAATAAATACCTCAAGGAGCAACACACTTACATACTCACTTATGCACACCCATTCATTACTCACATTGTGCAGCATTCGATTAGCGTGGGATATGTTCCAGTGATAGTCAGATGCACCGACGATGCTCTCTATTTGGTGAAGCTTTTGGAAGACTCGCGCTCTTTCTTCCTCTGGCAGCCACGTAGAATGATTCAGTGCCTCCTCGAAAGTTTTCTTTACTTCCCCGAGGACTCGCGCGAACTGGGAGCAAAAACGTGTTTCGAATGAGTTTCGAACCTTTGTTGAAAATTTTATTAGATCAGCAAATTAGTTTAAGCCTCCCTAACAGCAACAAAGATGCTCCAAAGATGGGAAGAAAGAAGGTGCCCATTTAGTATAGACTTGAGAAAATTGATTAAAAAAAATTAGTTAGAGCCTCCCTGTAATGAAAGCGTTCCTAAGAGAGGAAGGAAGGAAGCGTCATTTAATTAATGCGGACTTTAGGGAACGCGGAATCTATGTACGCTCGAGGTGCATGCAAACAGTAGATTGAGAAAGAAGTTTATCAAAAGCGATGAAAGTGGAAGAAGAAAGACTAAGATTCTGAAAAACAGGACAGCAGTGAACTGAAAAAAATGGTCCTTGACAAAACAACAAACCTATTCTATTTCAGCAAAAAGAATGTCCACCTAACATTTAGCTGTGGACCCCACATTTTCTCCTAAAACGCTTATTCCAATTGATGCAACAGCAGTACTCAAAGAAAAACTTTGTCGAAAACGGAGTATTTGGAAAAAAAATAAGGTGAGGTGCTGAAAAAATGAAAGAATACGGTGAAAGTATGAAGAAAATTGGGAAGGAAGGATTGTTAGTTTTAGATTTGAACTAGGTCGTAATTAAAGGTAACTGGAAATACAAGATGTTAGTTAAAAAAAAGGCTCAAATTCAAAATAATAAATGGTTTGATAATTTCACGCGTGAAAAAAATCGAGAAGAACAGAAAAGAGCGAAGAATGAAGGCAAATTGAAGCTAATATTTTATGACAAAATGAAAAAAGTGACATGGCCCATAATTGAATTAACTTTTAAATATTTATTCGTTTTTTAAGGGATGCATGGCATCAAAATGGAGCATTGCTTCGTTCTGCCCACATTATACAGGTAAATAAATGTTGACAATCATAAATTGGAGGTACCTTTGCACCGCCCACTTAACACTGACAGCAACGTGCACCACCGGTGGCCACGGAGGCAATTTTCACAATGCTGCTGACCGACCAGCAGTCCCAACCTCAATTTTCATAAATCCTTAATTAAATCTAAATGGAGGCACGATATAGTTAATGTTTGCTTTTTTCAAAATTTCTTACAGCAATTGATTTTAAATTTGAATTGAAAATTGAACTTAAGTTTAACCAATAGCTGTCACAGTGCTAATTTCCCTGGGTGTGGACTCTGTCCTTACCCACAGTCTTCAGATGATGAAAATCATATATTGAATGTACCTATACCCGATTAATTTAACTGGGTCTGGACATGGTATAACCTCACCTGACCTACATTCTGAAGGTAGATGCTGACAATCTTACATTGAATTTACCTTTGCACCACACAATAAATTTACCTGGGACTGAACATGATGCACCCTCTCTTTTCCCACGTTCTGCAGGTAGATGTGAGTGACAGCTTCCCCCAACACTGTCTTGGTCACCTGGTAGACAATTCATGAATAACTTTAAGCGAGACATTCATCTACCGCAAGTGACAAGTAAAAATAGGGCTTCTCAAGACTGTTACTATGGGCATTTTTGAATACAGCTACTTCCCTAAAATAATAATAATTGACTATAACTACTTAAGGGTCGTAAAGAATAGAAAAAAGAAAGAAAGAAAGAAATGTAGTTTATTTTCGATGAAGTTGATGCATAAAATGTAAAACATTAGTTTTTAAACATTTCACAACAAGATCCTTAGTTGATATACACACATGGGTATTGTAACACCCATGTTAATTGTAATCAGTTCAGAAACTTCTAAGGCATCCCATGCAAGCGCTAGTGCACATACCACTATGTTAAATTCAGTAAACTTAAACAAACGACATTACATCGCTGCATCATTGCATGACTGTCATTTCTCTAAAATTCGAAGTATAAAGTTAAAAAGTTTATTCTAGTAATTTAAAACAACAAAATTGTGCTTTGTTTGTCTAACAATCAGGTGGAGCTCTATTTACCCAATCACGATCGTAAGCTTCCTTGAATTGCGAAAAATTATTAAAGTTATTTGACTTAGATACTTTAAAATGTTTCTCCTGAAAAATAATGAAATTTGAGTTGAGTATTGAATGAAAAAATGAAATTTGAGTTGAGTATTGAATGAAAAAATGAAATTTGAGTTGAGTATTGAATTAAAAATGAAATTTGAGTTGAGTATTGAACGAAAAAATGAAATTTGAGTTGAGTATTGAATGAAAAATGAAATTTGAGTTGAGTAGTGAATGAAAAAATGAAATTTGAGTCACAACAGACTTGCACAATGTAGCGACATGTTCTATTATGTTTAATTTAAACAATTTAACCTGATCGTATGAATGAGATGAAATTTACAGTACAAAGTCACTACGATACATTGGTGAAAAAAGTTCTTAAATTCAATTTCAGGCGTATATATGCTGACATAAGAAATTATTCACCATCAAAAACAATTTCATATAGGACATTATATCATATTTAATACGACAAAATTATATATTGCTTATGTTGGATCTTGGAAAAACCCTAAACTCATTTTCTTCATGATACATATCTAGTACCTAGTCATTAACTAATGGTACACTAAATTTCGAAAATAACAAATTATTTTTTTTGATATGTATCCAGCACTTATTCATTGACTAATTCACACATTTACCTATGTTAAATACTAGACCTTCTCAACACGTTCTTGCTTGTGTGATTTCAAGTTTTGCGTTGTTGGGGGTGTTTGATCTATGTGTTGTGTTGGGGCACGGAAACTTTGTGTGTTGTTTTATTAAAACCCAATCCCAATTTTCAGTTTGATCCAACAGTGAAGTCTCAACTTATATCCCTCACTGTGTAATCCAGAAGACTTACTGGCCTCAGCATCAAATCCAGTAGGCCAACTGACTCCCGCATCAAATCCAGTAGACCTATCCGTATCAAGACCCTCTCCAATAGGCCCATTTACAAAAGGCCTATTTCCTATAGGCCTAAGGACAAAATCCAATAGGCCTAAGGACAAAATCCAATAGGCCTAAGGACAAGATCCAACAGGCCTACGAACAAAATTAAAAGGCCTAAGGACAAAATCCAATTGGCCTAAGGACAAAATTCAATAGGCCTAAGGACAAAATCCAATAGGCCTAAGGACAAAATCCAATAGGCCTAAGAACAAAACCCAATAGGTCTAAGGACAAAATCCAATAGGCCTAAGGACAAAATCCAATAGGCCTACTGACCTCGGTGCAGAACTTCTCCCTGTCCCCCTCGTCGAGAGCCACCAGCTCGTGCAGCATGTCGTGTGTGTAGAGTGCCAGTATGCCCCAGTGTTGCAGCCTGCACATGGGTCGTGTGAGAAATGTGAATAGTTTATAAATATAACATCCCATATGAGTATGTTATAGAATATACAATGACATAACATACAATAAAATTTATAGTATAAAAATAACATGTATTATAGTTTAAGAAAAGTAATGTGTGGTGTATAATTATTATGTATGATGTTTCATCAATATAAAATACATGATGGACCATAATATAAGATAGTATTAAAGTATAAATCTCGCACCACATGTGGTTCAAAAATATAAAACTGAAATAAATCTCGTATCACATGTGGAACGAGAACATAAATATATCATGAATACAATGCAAATGTATTTACCACAAATCTTGTACCACATACGGTACAAGAAATATAAAAAATCCCGTAAATATCTTCGAAAAGGACTCGTAACATTTCTACACTAATTAAATTTCAAGATACCTCTCAGAAATCCACAAAATGAAGCTTGACGTGCCGGAGGAATTAAAAAAATTAATTACATAAGGAATTTTCTCGTTTTATTTTCTGGTCACCGTGGCCGAGTGGTTAAGAGCGCGCCCTTCCAGGAAGGTGTCGGCAGTTTGAATGCCGGCGCGGCGCAATAATTTCTCCCCGTTGGGAACAGGGAGAACTCAGCCACAATTCCCCACTCTACCCAGGTGTCGGAAATGGGTACCGGCTTGACCGGGGGTAACCGTCATGGCTTTCTGGTGTTAGTAGTGAGGCATTTGAAAAACCAATGTAGGAGATGATGTGTATCTGGCTTGATTGGTAGGAATAAAGTACCCTGTTCGTTTCGGCTCCTTACTCTTTATTTTTTTTAATATTGACATGAAATTTCCCGACTTCATTCAACTAACATCATGCTAGACTCACCATTATTAGGCTTGACTCACCATTATTCAAATTTGACTCACCATTATCAAACTTGACACACCGTTACCAGGCTTGACTCACCATTATCAAACTTGTCACCATTATCAGACTTACCATAACCAAACTTATCATTATCAGGGTTACCATTATTCAGACTTAACTCAACATTATTCAAACTTGACTCACCATTTTCAGACTCACCATAACCAAACTTGACTCACCATTATCAAAATTGACTCACCATCATCAGACACACCATTTTCAGACTTGACTCACCATGGACCGGTAGTTTGCAGCAGCTGGTTCAGCTGGCGCAGGTGGTCAGGGAAGTACACGTAGATGGTGTCATTGGTTTGGAAGCTGTTGCCCAGCAGTGACGTCACCATCCCACGCCAGTTGATCTGCGCTCAAAACAGGGGTCTATAAACTGCAAGTTGAACATATATCTGTTACTTATGAATCTAGAAGTATACATGTATTTGTAAGTCATAAGTAAAACATGTATCTGTTAGTAATGAATCGAGAAGTGTGCATGTATCTGTTAGTTATAATTCTAGAAGTATACATGTATCTGTAAGTCATAAGTCAAACATGTATCTGTTAGTTATAATTCTAGAAGTATACATGTATCTGTAAGTCATAAGTCAAACATGTATCTGTTAGTTATGAATCTAGAAGTATACATGTATCTGTAAGTCAGGAGTTAAATATGTATCTACTAGTCAGGAATTTAGAGATGTACAGGTATCTGTAAGTCAAAAGTCAAATATGTGTCTATACGTCATGAATCTAAAGGTATAAATTTATCTATATGTATCCATGTATCTATAAGTATAAATGTCTCTATAAGTGATGTTTAGCCATGTATCCATAAGTCATGTACCTACAAGTCATCATTCAAACATGTATCTATAAATCATGTATAATTTACATAAGTCAAACATGTATCTATAAATCATGTATAATTTACATAAGTCAAACATGTATCTATAAGTCGTGTATAATTGTCATCAGTCAAACATGTATCTATAAGTCATGTATAATTGTCATCAGTCAAACATGTATCTATAAATCATGTATAATTTACATAAGTCGAACATGTATCTATAAATCATGTATAATTTACATAAGTCAAACATGTATCTATAAGTCATGTACAATTTACATAAGTCGAACATGTATCTATAAGTCATGGATAATTGTCATCAGTCGAACACGTATCTTAAAGTCAACATACGTTTTTTGTACCCGTCTTATGATGGTGTAAATGGAGGTAAATTTGTTGGGAAAATATTTATACCCCAGTGACATGTATCACGATAACCATGTATGAATAGCAATTAAGGATCTCCAAGTTAAGGTATTTGACTGCGATTTTCGCTTGCAGTTCAACATCAATGCGCACAAACGAATGCATTTTTCAACTAAGTGTTACGATTGTGTTCTCCTAGTTACTCATATTTAAATGCACTGTCAAAATTAGACTACGCAACGAAGGGAACTCATTTTTGTTGTGCTTCTCTGTCAATCATTTTTTGTTTCAACATTTTACATGGGTATTACGATACCGATGTGTAATTCTCAACTAAAAATGTTAATGTCAAGATATTCGAAAAATAAATGTATCAACATTTCATGTTTGTACTTTATTGGAAACAAACTGTTTTCTTTTTCTTCCAGTGCTCTTTTTTGGAAATGTCGTCGATATTATTTGCTCCTTTTGGGGTGAACAAACAAACATCGGCATCTAAGGATGCTCTATTTCCAATTCAGGCCTGATACATATCACCTTGTACATTGGTTCTTCAAATGCCTTAAAATTAACAGGACGCCATGGCGCTTTCCCCCGGTCAAGATCGGTACCCATTTCAAACACCTGGGTAGAGTGGGGTATTGTGCTTCGAATTTTTCTCTTATACCCAGTGGAGAAAATCGCCACCCAGAGCCGGGATTCGAACCCTCGATGCCTTCATGGATGGGCAGGTCCTTAAACCACACGGCTATGACGAGCCGTGTGGGGGAACGATCCACCAACACCACATACAATTACCTAGTCAGCGTGAAAACTTTTACGTTCATTTTTTATGTTCATCAAACTTTTATGTTCATCAATTAAATTTCTCTATGTAAAGATGTTTCAAATACAATGAAATCTTTCGTGTCTTTATCGAAAGCGATCTGATTTTGTACTTTCTTTCTTTACTTACAGCAGGAAACTGTTGCTCCAACAACCACCTTCACCTTATAAATTAAGTACCTTTATGTTAAGACATTTTAAAAACAATGATATCTTTTGCATCTTCTTCGAAAGTAAACTACTTGTTTATTTTCTTTCGTTAGGATACTCACAGCAGGAAACTATTCTTCCAACATTCCTAAAGGGAACTGCAACTACTTTTATATTTTTCAACTAAGTATCTCTATTTTAAGGTACATGTTCTAAAAACAATGATTTCCTTCGTGTTTTTTTTTAAAGCAAACTATTCATTTTTTCTTTCTTTACGATCCCTACAGAAGGAAACTGTTTGATCAATACCCCCAAGGTGAACGGAAACTACTTTTACATACATTGATGTTATGGAATTTTAAAAACAAAATCTTTTGCATCTTATTTAGAACTTAATACTTACAGAAGGGAACTGTTCAACCAACATCGCCAAGGTGAACTGGTTGTAGATTTCGTCTTGCTGTTCCGCCTTCAGCACCTCTTTTTTCGTGGGCACCAGCTGCGTTAAAAAGATTAGATAAGCTAATTAGGTTGGGTTAGATTAGGTTGGGTTAGATTAGGTTGGGTTAGGCAATGTTAGGTTAGGTTAGGTTAGGTTAGGTTAGGTTAGATTTCGTTAGGCAAGGTTAGTTTAGGTTAATTAGGTCAATTGTAATGTGCATTTACATTCAATGCTCTCAGTTGGACTGTGCTAGACCATTAAATGACTTTAGTTTTAATGTGCTTGTACATTTAATGATATCAGTTAGAAGGTACTAGACCATTGAATGACTTCAGCTTTCCTATTTTCTATTGCGCTTGTAGCACTACTCTCCGTAGCGTGAACGAATATAATCCGGTACATTTTCCGGGATTTTCTTCAATTTCAAATAAAATAGGAGTGCAAAAATCACTGATAAAAATTTCATTATACTGAGAACGTTTCGGGCTAATACCCATCATCAGCTCATTAAAAGAATCTGACGTATACCACAGTAAAACGTGGTATATGTCAGATTCTTCCAATGAGCTGATGATGGGTATTAGCCCGAAACGTTCTCAGTATAATGAAATTTTTATCAGTGATTTTTGCTCTCATTAGTCATTGGAAATGTTCAAAACCATGATTTGAAAAAACTGGATATGCTTAAGAACCAATAATAGAAATATTAGAAATGCTTTAGAACCAATAGGAAAAAAATTAGAAATGCTTAAGAACCTATAATAAAAATTAGAAATGCTTAAGAACCTATAAGAAAAAATTAGAAATGCTTAAGAACCTATAAGAAAAAATTAGAAAAGACCCACGTAAGGACACAAGTAAGAACGCTGCACTAATGAAGATAAATCCAAGGTGAAAAAATCAAGGGGCTTAAACAACACAGATACACGAATAAAGAGAAATCTAACGACTCACCGAAGAATAAAAAAAATCTAAGGACCTTCGAAAGAATATGAGAAATTTAAGAACTTACTTCTGGAATATAAGAAATCTAAGGACTGACAAAAGAGTATAAGAAATCTAAGGACTCACAAAAGAATATAAGAAATCTAAGGACTCTCGAAAGAAAATAAGAAATCTAAGGACTCACGAAAGAATATTAGAAATCTAAGGACTTGAATAACGTAGATTCACGAATAAAGAGAAATCTAAGGACTTACGAAAGAATACAAGAAATCTAAGGACGCTGAAGAACGAAATACGAATAAGGAGAAATCTAAGGACTCACGCTTTCAAAGGGCGTAATGAAGTACTCGTCGAGGTACTGCAAAGGGCTCCTCAAGTCCTCAGGGTCACCAGCACCAAGGGCCCCGCAAGGGCAGGAGCTGTTGAAGATCTCAGTCAAGCCCCACTCGTCCAAGGCGTCCGACAGGCGGGACAGAATCTCTGTCTTTCTCTCGGATGAAAACTCCTCCTGTTTCGGAAATGGTGTGTAAAACACTGGTGTGTAAAAACTGGTATGCATGTAAAACCTGGTTTGTGAAAACTGGTATGTATGTAAAAACCGGTGTGTAAAACTGGTATTTATGTAAAAACTTGTGTGTAAACACTGGGATGTGAAAAACTGGTGTGTAAAAGACTGGTGCGTAAAAAACTGGTATGTAAACAACTCGGATGTAAAAAACTGGTAGATATGTCTTTACACAGCTGTTTTTTAAAACAGTTATGTAAAAAACTGGGGTGTAGAAAACTGGTATGTAAAAAACTGGAAAGTAAAAATTGGCATGTCTTTACATCCAAGTTTTTGAAAAACTTAAACTTATGTAAAAAAACTGGTACATTAAATGCTAGTTCGGCAGTGAGTAATTTTAAAATTTCGCCCAAGTTAAGGTGTTTCGGTGAAAAATTTCCTTGCACAACCTGAGTGTTGCATTGGATGATAAAAAATATTGTGATATAGTTAAAAGTTTCATTGGATTTCACCAAACATGATGGTAAAAGTTATATGAAAGAAATAAATAATGTCTGGTTGTTAAAATTTTTCATTTCTATGAACAGTTTATCGTTGTATTTGTGCACTTGTTATGGACTGCTTAGAACACAAAAATGGACTACCCAAAACACAACAAAGGACTCCCTAAAACACAAATGTGGACAACCTAAAACACAAAAATAGGCTACTCCAAACACACTACAAATAAGTAAGACAATCACAAAACAAAGAAATAAGTCAAACATCTACAAAATAAAGAAGTTAAACAAGCACAAAATAAAGAAATGGCAAAACAAAAATAGAAGTTCGACGACTAAAAAACAAAGAAAAAAGTAAGTTAGTCTACAAAACAAAGATCTAACAAAACAAAGAAATAAGTAAATTAGACAACAAACGAAAGAAATAACTAGGCCTCACCATAAAACAAAGAACGAAGTTAGACAACCACAAAGAAATAAGTGAGTTAGACTAAAAAAAACGCTGCTTGTACCCACCATCAGTATGCCGTACATCTGGGAGCGGTCGATGGGCCGCTGCAGCAGCTTTGTGAGCCACGCCGGCAAGGACGAGTTGGGCGACCCTGTGAGGTAGTCCATGATGTCCGTCATCGGGACCGATATGTTTCGCTCTGGAATACATTCATTAGTTTATGGGACTTGGGGCGGGTAAGGGATTGTTTTCTTTGAATTTAAAAGCAGTAAAGGGGTTATTTCGGGAAATTTTTAAGCGGCCTAAAAGCAGTATAAGGTTGTTTTCATTATTTTTTTGTGACCTGGAGGAAAAAGGTAGTCCATAACGTCCGTCATGGGATCGATATCTTCAGCTCTGGAGTGTATTTATTGATTTTATGGAACCTGGTGCCAGTACAGGGTTGTTTACTTTGATTTTGTGTGAAATGGAGCAAGCAAAGATTGGTTTCGTCTGGTTTTGATTTGACCTGGAGCAGGTGGGGGATTGTTTCTTAGGGTTTTAAGCTGCTTCAAAGCAGCATAGAGCTATTTCTGTTGATTTTATCGGGTCTGGAGCCTGTAAATAAAGGGTTTCGCATGATTTTATATGACCTGGAGTGAGTATAGGATCATTTCTGCTGATTTTATGTGACCTGGAACAGATATCGGGTTATTACTGTTGATTTTTTATGACCTGGAGTGAGTAAGAGATGATTTTGTTTGATTTTATGTAACCTGGAACAGATATCGGGTTATTTCTGTTGGTTTTATGTGACCTGGAGTGAGTAAAGAATAGTTTTGCTTGATTTCAGATACAAAGTTCAGATGTAATGGAGAAAAATACGTTGAGTTACGAAACGTAGCACGACTCCTAGTTTTTTATTTTCAAATTAATTCAAACAATTTAAACATGGGTTAAAATAAACTTAAACTTCTTCGTTTGAATTATAAAAGATTACATGTGCAGATATATACATATATAAATGTACATATATATATATATATACATGAATCAGATTTTACAGTTGTCCATCTTTTACATACTCTTACTATGTACCTAAGTCCTAAATACACGAAAGTGTACTAACCTCTCACACTATAGAATGATTGTTTTTCTGGGCAACAGGTGAATTTGCATCAAACCAGTAGGCAGTGGAGGAAAACCAGTACGCTCTATTCTAATTTGGAAACCTTCAACTATCCTACTTTGGAAACCTTCACTTATCCTAATTTGGAAACCTTCACCTACCATAATTCGGAAACCTTCACCTACCCTAATTTGAAAACTTTCTTCTACCCTACTTTAGAATCTTTCACTCACCTTAATTTGGAACCATTCATCTACCCTAATTTGGAAACCTTCACCGAAATCCTACCTTCTGATTCAAACCGCGCTTCCAAATTTTTGGAATCGGGCACGTTTCCGTCGTCGACCAAATCTTCTACAAGACTGTCTGTTGCGGTCGTGCTTTCGCCAACGTTCCATCTATCTTCCTCTAAATCATTTTCTGCCGCTTTGCCTTTTTCTAAGATGAACGCTGAGGTAGGCCCAACAACCTCTGGGTTAATCGACGTTTCTGTCGTCTGTGCGGGACTGGTAGATTCGACAACCTGAGATTGGTTGGATACTTTAGGTCCCGGTGCAGGACTTTTTGGTGTTCCTAGGTTCATAAGTAAAGGAGAATTCTCTTCATCCTTTGGTGTAAGTGTGGTTGGGACTTCTGTATTATTTTCGTCTATTGTATGGGTTTCTTCGATGGGTGTGGTTAGGGTTTCCGATTCTCCTTCATCCTTAATTCTGTTTCCCACGAATTCTTTGGGTGTGGTTTGAGTTTCTTTGTCTTCCTTCTCAGGTCCCGCCGGAACCCTGTTGTCTGCTGAAGACCTTCCACTGCTCAGCAATTTCATCAACTTCACCTGCACTCATTTCAATGGATGAAAAAGTAATGAATTAATACACTAATTTACATAAATTACATCATACGACGTCGACATGTCGTAAGCTGCACCATACGGAGAGAAAATATTGTTATTTACATCGTTTAGAGTGGACATGTCGTATAGAACATTCAGATGGACATGTCGTATAGAGCATTCAGAGAGGACATGTCATATAGAACAATCGGAGCGAACATGTCGTATAAAACACTCAATGCGAACACATTGTACAGAACAAAACGGAAAATTACAAAAAGAGAAGCCCTTAAAGTCTAAGTTTATCGAGTTTTATTTCAGAAATACAAACAAATGCCCAACAACACTCACCAGGAAGGAAGGAGGCACAGAAGGCATCTTTAGGCCCACCCCTGCCAGCGAAGTCTGTAGGCCGTACTGACGGGGCACCGAAATTACGAGAGCCCATTTGCTAGGCCTGCTCACGTCCACGTCCATGCTCAGGTCGAAAAAAGGAGCTCCATTTACCCTCATGAGTGACGTTAGGGCTGTTGTTACATCCCATTTGCTGGGGTCGAACCCTGACCCTAACCCTGACTCCGACTCCGACCCCAACTCAGACTTCGACTCAGACTCCGACTCCGACCCCGACTCAGACACCGATTTCGACTCCGACTCCGACCCCAATCCCACTTGGAATCCTTCCAGTTTCGACAGCCACTCCAGCGCTGGTAAAAAGGAGAAATGGTGTATGATTGATTTACTTAAGTTTAATATAGTTATTGTTAGGATGGTTGTAATTAAGGTATAGTAAAGGGCGTTTTTTTAAATACGGGACAAAAAAAAATATTTATAAACTTTTGATCAATGAACGGATTTTTGAAAACAAAACGGCAGGAAAATTCTGAGAATTATTTCGTTTATTTGGTACCTACGTATTTATGATACAACAGTCAAAATAAGGATCAGAGGACGCAGTAAAATTTATTTTGCTTTGCAACTGCCGCCAAGATGCCGAACTGGACAAAGGAACAACTAGCTTTTATAAACATTGCATACTTCTCTAATGGAAGGAGCCTTGTCCTAGCCACCATAACTTTGTAGATTGTACTCTCTCTCTCTTGAAACTTCGCTGGGCTAGGATGATGCTCCTGAAGTTTTTAGTGTAGGGACTTTTTGATAGTTTATAAACGTTTCTTACTGTTAAATGATGGTTTGGAGGCTCTGAAAGTTTGGTAAAATTGTTTGCGTTTATTTTGCATAGTCATCCCTAACTTTTTTAAAGCCTCTCTATAATGACACAGTCGCTCCTTGTCCTTTATTTAACCTCTCTTTAATGACACAATTACCTCTTGCTCTTTATCTACACACACAATCACCCTTTATTCTTTATCTACACACACAATCACTCTTTATTCTTTATCTACACACACACAATCACCCCTTGCTCTTTGTCAACACACACACAATCACCCCTTGCTCTTTATCTACTCACACAATCCCCCCTTGCTCTTTGTCTACACACACAATTACCCCTAGCTCTTTATCTACACACACAATCACCCCTTGCTCTTTGTCTACACACACAATCAGCCCTTGCTCTTTATCTACACACACAATCACCCCTTGCTCTTTGTCTACACACACAATCAGCCCTTGCTCTTTATCTACACACACAATCAGCCCTTGCTCTTTGTCTACACACACAATCAGCCCTTGCTCTTTATCTACACACACAATCACCCCTTGCTCTTTGTCTACACACACAATCAGCCCTTGCTCTTTATTTATCCACACAATTACCTCTCGCTCTTTATCTACACACACAATCAGCCCTTGCTCTTTATTTATCCACACAATTACCTCTCGCTCTTTATCTACACACACACAATTACCTCTAGTCGCTCCTTCCTTCTCGATAGCTTCAGTATTCATGCACGAATCGTAGAAATCGAAGAGTTTCCTGTACGCCGGACTGCTGTAGTATTTCTCTTCGACCTTCCGTTTCCGCTGTAACAGAACTGATAAAATAAAACGTTAGTTGTTGATTACCTACTAACTAATTAACACGTTAATGAGTACATAAGTTATCACTAACGTGTTAATTAGTACATAAGTAACCAATAACCTGTTAATCAGTACATATGTAATGATTAATCTGTTAATTAGTACATAAGTAATGATTAACCTGTTAATTAGTACATAAGTTATCAATAACCTGTTAATTAGTACATAAGTAACCAATAACTTGGTATTAATTACCTATTTACTCATTAACACGTTAACTGCCACGTGAGTCACCGGTGGTACACGGCAGGAATTTTCACAATGCTGCTGTCCAACCAGTAGTTCTTAACTCAATTTTCATAAATACTTAATGAAAGCTAAATGAAGGCACGATCCAGTTCATGTTTGCTATTTTCAAAATAGTTCACTACGATTGACTTGAAATTTGAGTATGTTGTTGAACTTAATATTTAGTTGCCGCAGTCAAAGTGTTGAGTCACCAACTGCCCACCCCTGAGGTCTCGGTTGACCAGGTCTGGGATTTGGTTGACGTTGACGGCGTAGTAGAGCTGGTCTTCCCCAGTGCGGTGGGTGTTGTGGCGCACCCAGCCCCCGCACGCGTACCTGGGAGGGGGGGGGGGGGNGGGGGGGGGGGGGGGGAGTGTTGGCTGGGGATGGGGACTGAGAATTGACTACTTTGGAATACTGATTGGAGAGTGGGGAACAGGGACTGGGAAATATAGGTTGGGGAATTTGGATTGGGGAATATTGGTTGGGGACTGGGGAATATTGGTTGGGGAGTGGGGAATATTGATTGGGACTGGGAAATATTTATTGAGGACTGGAGAATATTGATTGGGGACTGGAAATATTGATTGGGGACTGGGGAATATTGGTTGGGTTTTGAGGATTGAGTATTGGGGACTGGGAATTACTTACACTGAGAATTGAGTACTTGGAATTCAGTACTAGGAATACAGTACTTTTAATTGCTAACTTAGAACTAGGAAATGAAAAATAAAAAACTATGTTAAGTTTAAATGGAATAATGATTAAATAATCGTACAATTATCAAAGTTAGCTTTATCTAATTACTTACCAAATAGCTAATCAACCTCACTATTCAGGGAATTTTCTTTCCACTAGTACTAGTACTACAATTAGTAGTGTCATCATCGCTAGTACTAGTAATACTAGTGATAGCAGTACTACTAGTAGTCCCAGCAATAGCACTAGCAGGCAATAAGCTTATCTCATTAATAACTAAGCAAACTAATAGAAAAAACTCCCTCCCCCATCCTTCCCTCTATTTTTCCCCACTCCATTGCACGTCAATTCCCTTCCCTCCATTAATATTTCCCTTTCTACCCCTTCAATCCCTCCTCCCTCCTTTCATCTTTCCCCCCTCTCCAACCCCTCACTCCTTTACCCTTCTTTCCATCCTCCCCCTTCACCCTTCCATCCCTTCATCCTTCCCCTCCCCCTTCGCCCCTATCCATCCTTCCCATCAACCTTCTCTCCCCCACTTTCTACCCCCACCGGAAGAAGTCCTGGCACGGGTCCTGTTCAGGATTCAGGATTCTTCAGGATTCCATCAACCCCTCTACCCTTCCCTCCTTCACCCCCTCCATCTTCATTCCTTCCCTTCACCCCATACATCCTTCACCTATTCACCCCCTTAATCCTTCTCTCCACCTTCATTCCTCTTTACCCCTTCCGTCCTTCCCTTCCCCCTCCTTTTTTCTTCCCTCCATCCCTTCATCCCTCCATCCCTCCCCCCACCGGAAGAAGTCCTGGCACGGGTCCTGTTCAGGATCCATGGCGTCCAGGATATAAGCGGCAGTCCTCACGCACGCTGGGGAGAGGCACACGTCCTCAGGGGGAGAAGACGCGCAGTCCCCAGGTCTTGGGGTCGTCTGTGGGGCATGGGGATGGCAATTTCATTGTGGTGGCAGTGGCAATCCCAATGGAGATGAAAAGGCAATCTGCCTGTCAACAAAATGGCAATCCGCCTCTGAGTGATCCACAATGATCTTCTAACCAAAATCAATGTGTTCCCGAGAGAGGAAGGAAGAAGGAACCATTTAATATAGAGTTAAGGGAACGGGGAATCTATGCAAAAAGTGTGTCTCCACACACTCTAAGCTAACTGAAAGCAAAACATAATGATTTCATTTGGAATGTTTCATAATGCTTATGTTCCGTTCTTTATTTAATTACCATGTATGATTTGATTCATTGCACATATTTTTTAATATTCTAGGCTTCATTGCATGTATTTTTTGATATTTCAGGCTTCATTGCATGTATTTTTTATTATTTTAGATTGCATTGCATATATTTTTTATCGTATTTTGTTCAAGTTAGGAAAAAACAAAAATTAGAGAATTTCCACACTTACCTTTTCTTCCTTTGCAGAAGCAAAGCAGGCGTACATCAGTACGTACGTTGTGTACGTCAGTACATAAATAGCACACAGTACTGTGCAACGTAGTGTTTTATGCAGCCACATACTTCAATGTTCCTTGGCGTCTGATTATTATAAATGAGTTCTAAGTTTAAATTCCGACGTTAAATTAGGTTCTAAATTTAAATTCCGCCTTCAAATTAAGTTCTGAGTTTAAACCATGAATTAAGTTCTAAGTTTAAATCCAGGCTTCAAGTTACGTTCTTAGTTCAAGTCATAGAAAAGTTTAAAAAAAACTTTATTACAAGTATCGTGTTGGGTAAAACTACATTTAGTACTAATTTTTGGGAAATTCTTTTAATATAGGGAAGAATTCTTCGTAAAATGGGTATTTGTGATGCATCGGATCCACAATACGGCGTGTGGGGGTGTTGAATGTTGCCCACGGTAGAGGAAACAAGGTAGGATCATTTCTTTGGGGGAAATTACACTTCTTCTTGTTCGGGTAGCCAATAGAAAGGCTTTATTTCAAACTAACTTTATGACGTCACCAAACCGCAGTGTCGTTAGGCCAATAGTGGAGACGGATTTGAGAGTAGCAGTGCTACCAGAAGCAATATGAGCGCTGCTATTGGTTCGTTGCTGTGACGTCAGCACACCCACACAGTCGACGAAAAAAAGACTGGTTTGAACCTACCTTGTTTCCTTTACCGTGATGTTGCCCTATGTTGTTGCTGAAAATAAGGCGTGGTCGGAGACAACCACACTCACACACAAAAAATCCTATTGGTGAGTTACACCCGCAAAAATTGATGCATAACCAAATCAACACAATAAGTAAACCAGGAATAATCCTTCACAACACCACTACACCAACAACACCATAAACACACCACTACACCAAAACCTCTGCAACAATAAAAACGCAACACCACTGCACGAACAACACCACAACACCACCACAACACCACACCACTGCCCAAAACACTGCCATAACACCACCACACCAATAACTCCACAACACCACTGCCACTCACCACCACAATCCCACCATACAACACTACTACAACAGCACCAACACCACTACACCACACCATAATACCTCCACACACACCACACAGCCCCACTACAACATCACAACACCCCCACAAAATAAGCACAACACCACTAAACCACAATATCACACCGCACCAACACCATCACAAAATAAACACAACACCACTACACCACAACATCACATCTACACAACCACACCGCCACACAGCACCACCACAACACCACTGCCACACACCACACAGCCCCACACAATCAGCCCGGTACACAAGCACCTTGTGTGCTGAGTGCATCGACCTTCTATAGGCAATGTTGGCTTCCTAGTGTAGCCTTCGTATCGTACTACGATTTTTTATCGTTGTCATTGCACTACGATAATCGTTGTCATTGCACTGCTATAATTGTTTCGTACTGCACTACGATAGTTGTTTCGTACTGCACTACGATAGTTATTTCGTGCTGCACTGCGATAGTTGTTTCGTACTGCACTACGATAGTTGTTTCGTCCTGCACTGCGATAGTTGTTTCGTACTGCACTACGATAGTTGTTTCGTCCTGCACTGCGATAGTTGTTTCGTCCTGCACTGCGATAGTTGTTTCGTACTGCACTGCGATAGTTGTTTCGTACTGCACTATGATAGTGGTTTCGTACTGCACTACGATAGTTGTTTCGTACTGCACTGCGATAGTTGTTTCGTACTGCACTGCGATAGTTGTTTCGTACTGCACTACGATAGTTGTTTCGTACT